>VZSF01000950.1:0-216883 GCA_013398295.1 Chionis minor | reverse complement strand
GGGGGGGGTGGGGGGGAGGGAGAGGAGGATGGGGGGGCTGGCAGCGCCGGGCTCTCTGCTGTCTCCCGCGGTTCGGGTGGGGAGTAGGTTACTATGGTGAATCCCTTCTCTGCCGCCGCCGAAAACTGCGAGGCTTGTGCGGCGCTGTCCCCCCTTCCCCCGTCTGCGGGCGGGGCGGGGGTGTGGGGCGAGTTTGGGGTTCCTCGGCGGGGGCCCCCGGAGCGCCGAGCTGCGGCGAGCGGCGGGTAGGGGGTTCTGTGGCTCCCGGGGCTCTTCGGGGAATAGGCTGTTGGAGCTGATGGAGTGTCTCGGTAACCGCAGACTTTGAGCGGATCCTAGAAGTGAGATGCTGGCGTGCTGTTCCCTACACCATCCCTCTCTCTGCTAAACTGAGCATCCTTCAGGGGTGGGTTTTTTTGTGTTCTCAAAATTTCCAGTTTCATTGCTATAGTAACAGCTGCTATGCTCATATGTTCTCTTGTGTGACATAAATAGATTTCAAGATAAATAGGATACATAAAGAGGTTTGGCTGTGTTTGTCAGGCAGGTACACAAGTTTCTTAGCGGAGTGAAAACCTCTTCTGGTCCCCCTTTCCCCTCTCGCCCATCTTCCCTTCCCCGGCTCCATCCTATACATAATTCCAGCGTGTGATGTCTAAACATCCAGATTAAATTAACTGATAATATAGTATTAGTGCATCTCCTTGTAAGAACTGTTGGATGGGTTTTCTTTCCTGCTTAAAGGGTGGGATTTGAAAACTTTCTGTTTGTTTGTTTCTGTAACACTGTTTTTGAAGCTCAGAGTGTGCAAAGAGATCACATCGCTAAATGATGCCAAAATTGAGATCTTGAGACACTTACATCAATCCTGTTGTCAAAAACTTGGTTTTGAATTACAAGGTGGTGTATTTAGCAATGATATTAGCATAACTTCTTCCCACTGTAGTCCAACACGCTCTTGGCCACAGGTATTTGATACCGCCTTTGTGGAGTAAATTGGCAATGGAGAATTGCCACAGACTTTGTATTTTAGGAAGTTTTGCTACTTCATCCTGTAGCAAGAGTTGTTTCAGTCTGAGAAGGCATGGAGGGAACTGTCAGTGTCAAAGGAACAGAGGATAATTCAGTTTAAAACTGATATACCTACGGGTATGAACTACCAGTATTTCCCTGATTTTTCGTTGTTCTAGGATAGAAGTCTTTGCTTAGTGAATTTTCTAACAGGCATGGTCTGTCTTTCTCTCTATGTACTTTTAGCATCGGAAATTGTGTTGTGTTGGGGTTTTGGTTTTTGAAGAAGGCATCTTTTATAGCATTGTGGCATTGAACCTGTGATGACAGAACGTGTTCTGTGGGGCTTAAGGCCCATCATAACGACTCTGAAGTGCTACAGTGTTTGAGAAGCTGTTCGTCATCCTGTACTAGACCCAAGTTGCAACATGGATTTTGATTTTTTGGGGCTTTTCGGCCAGTAAGGGTTGTACAGGCATTCCTAATGGGGGTTTCTAATTCGATTTGAATAAAAGTTAAGAAACTGGCATTCGTTTTCTTGGGTTGCTTTTATAAAAGCTTTTGATCAGACTTCTTCTGCATCTTGTGTAATGTAGGTGCTTCCCTCCCTGCCTCTTTTTAGGACCCACTGTGAGGAGTTGCTTGTCACTGATTTATGGCTCGAGTGAAAGAAAAGCTTATAGATACATGCATTTAGGAAATGGCTGGCATATTTTACATGGATTTTAATGGGGGGGCGATAGTAATTGATCATTTGAACTTGCTATTAAAGTTTGTAAAAATTGGTAAAGCAACACTAACTTTTACAAGCGTGTCGTTCAGAACAAACATAATGAGCTTCTGAGTTACTGTGTCGCACAGGGATTTGCTTTTAAGTATGCTAAAAATCTCAGTGTCTTACTTCGTAACAAGTGGAAAATCCTGTAACTTGAATAAATATTAATTGACAGACATGCAGAGATAATGTTGCTACTTTAAAAAAAATAAATATCCGAGTGGAAGCAACAGTATGTTAGTAAATAGCATTTTTTTTGGTGCAGTGGTGACATGCCTTCCAAGTAGTCCTTGAAAAGGAGATCTATCACATGATCCATTCTTTTGCAAAAGTTTCCTATTGTGTGTTTCCACCCGTTGTTTTCCATTACCATTCTGTAGCATGTTCCTCATGGCCTCCCCACCGTCCCGGCGTTACACATTTGCTAGCAGTGTTAAGTGCCTGACTAATCTTCTAGACTTTCACTGGATTCACTGAAGTGAGTGGACTACATAGAGGCTTAAAATTAACGTATGCTTTAGAGTTAGCAGGATCAGACGTTACAGATACTACTAAGGTAATCTTTTTTTTTTTTTTTTTCCTAGGCATTTTTGCTCAGAACAGGTTTGGTATTTGAGCTATAAGTATTTTTTGTTATTGCAGGAGTTCTCTAGTCATTGTGATAGAAATCAAAACCCATTGAGAAGGAGAGCGAGCAATTGTATGGTCAAAAGCTGATGTTCAATAAATGAGATTTTTACTTCTTGTTCACTACATCCAAAGGTGGTTTGTGGTTTGGTTTGTTTTTTTTTTTTCTTAGAGAGAAGAGGAGGAGGAGTGGAGAATAGTTGTCACATTGCACTGATTGATGGTTTGGGTACTGTGATTAATGTGAAGTTGCACTGGTATATATGTGTCATCACAGGGATGGTGTTGCTCAATCTTTTTTTATCTCTGGGAAGAAAAAAAAATTATTTGTAGTAACTCCCGGGGATACAAATAATGGATTTATTTTTTTGCATGATATTACAAATTGCTACTGGAGCTACGTTCATGTATTCATGCTATTGTTCATGTATTCATGTAGTTCATGAATCAGTGTACTAACCAAATTGAAGGATAGCAGTAGCAAGGTTAGATGTTTAAACGAGAAGACCTTCAGATATCATCAATTTTTTTAAAAAATCGTAATTGAAAATGTACAATGCAAACATAGATTGCCCAGAACTGAATCTGTGTAAGACTTAATTGAAGCGATGACATTATTTATATTAATTTCCTGCAAACTCGATTATGAAACAATTTGAAATTATAAAAATGGCAATTCTTAGGCTGCATCCTGAATTTAAAATAAGGCATGCAACAGCATGCAGTGACTCAGTTTTAACCGAGTAACCTTAGAAACATCTTCACAAATGGGTTTTCGTCTAGTTATACTTGAACTGTTACCACTGCCAAGCGTGTGCGTGTATGGGTATGTATGTACGTGTGCATATATATAGTGGCTCTTCTGAGTGTACGTTTGCTGTATTTATTCTTAGTCTAGCTGCTTCATTGCTATGATCTGCAATTACAGTTTTGGAAGTAGTTTTCCGATCTGCACCGCTCCAAAGCGTGCTCCACTGGCTGTTCAAGCTGTGATCCGAATCTAGAAAGCACAGTTTGTAAATACCCTCTTGCAGCTACCACGCCGGGACTGCGCTGCGGAGTGCTGCTGGGAGGCAAACTTGCCAAAGCAGCCCAGTTTTTTCCTGGAAGGAGGAGTTTTTGGGACAGTGAGCAGCAGAAACATGGGAAAACCCTTTCAGGAGGCAGGTCGCTGCACAGGTCCCCACTCTTCAGGGTCCTCTGAAGCATCTCCTGCTGGCCAGAGTCAGATAGACCGTGCAGAAGGAGCAATGGGTTTGCTTTGGTGAAGGGGTGTTATTGAGGTAGTTTGTGCCTCAGGTTAAGTGACAGGGGAGCAGCCCTGGTGTTGCAGAGCCACTCCTGCCTCTTCATCTGGGTTTAGGGAAGACTAGGGACACCTAAGACAATGGTAGGTCATTTTATGCCTTACTTTATTACAAAAAAAACTAAGAAGGAAGATAGATACGTTTGAAGATCGCGTTGTGCTCAGTCAGCTGTACTAAAAGGTTAGGTTTAAGAAATGAGTGCTGGTGTGAATCACTTTGTGTGATGTTAGGTGGAAAGAATATAACGTAGCTATTCTTCACGTAGTGGTGACAAGTTCCACTGAAACAAGCGCTGCGGCATCCCTCCGGCAGCCCTGGTGCCACTACTGAAAAGTTCAGTGCTCAGTCTCGTGTTTGCAAACAGAATCTTCTTTCAGGTCCCTGTAAAATCAAAAAGTGAAGTTTGTCCTTTCTGAGGCAGTGCTGTTGGTATGCATGTGTGGTATTAATACTAAAATACCACTGGTTTATAAAACTTTGGCGTAAGTTCATACATAAAATATGCTTCTTACTATTAATTGAGCAAGGAGTTCTGAGTTTATCAGGGTCTTAACTGCTGCTTCATCTGTCTTGTCTCGCTCTTCGTCTTTGCTGGGAGCCTTCCTTTGCCCTTTCTCCTTCTGCATCCTTTTAATTGCATATGACATGTTGAACCCTGGTTTCCTGTTGAGATTTGTGGCAGGACTGCTAGTTGATGGTGTTGACATGTTTTAGCATTTAGGTGTGCAATCATACGGGTACAGAACAGATCAGCTGTGTATGGGATAACTGATATAGGTTACCACTAGCATGGATTTGGATTTCCTTTCAATTGCATGAAAATATTGGATCATCTGTATGTCACTGGTTCATTGCCGCCTTTACAACAAAATGTGTTAACAATTCTCCAGTAAATCACGCTGTGCTATGTGTTTGTGCTAGAATGGCTGGATTACTGCTCATGAGCATATATGCATACACCCCCTTCTTGTAGACTGCTACGGGGGGCGAAGAGGGGAAGAACTCCTCTTTTAGCAGAGTTAGTATTAAAATCAATGATAGTGCTGACCCATGTTAATAGTAGCCCCTTTGAGGCTTTTAATCTGCATGCTAGGAAAATTATTTTTTTTTCAGGCTACGTCAAACCCAAGTACCCACCCATGTTTGCAAATGCAGATGAGACATCACCACCGTTCAGCTTTTCAGCAGGGATTATGGATGGGGAGTGTACAAGCAAAGTGTTAACCCAAAGCCAAAGTGGATCTAAATCACCCCAGAATTAAAAGTTCTCTGTGCTTTAAAATGCCCGCCTGAGACACAGGGCTGAGTTAATAGAACAGTCTAGGTGTGGAGTACAGTTGTGCTTCTTTGGACAGGTAAGGCAGGAAAATCTGTAGTTTTTTTGGCTTTTGAGATAAGCTGTGAGACTCGGGCTATCAATATGATTGATTGTAACAGAAAGGACACTTAACTATTTTTCTTGTATTTTTTACAGAATCCTGCGAGTATTTCTTTTATAGAGAGAACAAAATTGCTTCATTAATTTTAACCAAAATATTATTCTAAAGATTTTTTTTTTCCTAAGGTTTTTTGCTTGTTTGTTTTTACTAGCTGGAAAATTCCTTTATCCGCCTGTCAGTGTCTTTACACATGAGAACATTGTTAATGCCCTTTTGTTCTGGGACAGACAGTACAGTCCTAGGATTTTTTTTCTCCTTCTACTCTGTTTGTTTCAAAGCTCGCTCTTTCAAACAAGAAAGCAAAACAAAAAATTTTGAGGCATCCAGTAATATTTCAGATACTAATCAGAGACTTACAATTTGGTATCTTTTTGATACCAAGTTACTCATTTCCACATTGTGATCTGGAGGTTAGAAGTGCTGTTTTGGTCTTGGAGCTGATACAAATACACAACTTCATGTTCACTTTGCTTTTCTTTGCCTCTAATTCTACTTCCACCTATTCCTCCAGCGATAATTACTTGTTACAACTGAAACACAGTAGTGTTCAATTCCAGCTTGGACAAGGTATCCAAAACGGACAGTCTACAGCAATAAAGCAGAAGGAATAAGATGGATGTCTTTGAAATATCTTTTTATTGCCATGATTTTTGTTCCTGTGTCTCTTAAATCTAGCTTACATGAAATTAATTTGCTTGTAGAAGGATAATTGGCAAGAGCCACATATGGATACTCCATGTACATGGGTGTATCTTTGAGCTAATGAACTTTGACCTCCTGTGAGAGCAAATGCTACAAATATGTCTAAACCTGTGTCCTATTCTTGTACCAACCATCACTTTTCCCTTTGCTTCCTGTTCTCGGTATGTTCTTCTAATAGTCTTTCAGAGCGATGATAAATAATATTGCAAAATAACAAGCTCTTAGGCAAAGAAAACCAGCCTGCAGCACTGCTGAGTACTGTGTTCAGTTTTGGGCACCGCAGTATCGGAGGGACATTGAGGTGCTGGAGCGTGTCCAGAGAAGGGCAGCGAAGCTGGTGAGGGGTCTGGAGAACAGGTCTTATGAGGAGTGGCTGAGAGAGTTGGGATTGTTTAGCCTGGAGAAGAGAAGCTTGAGGGGAGACCTTATCACACTCTACAACTACCTGAAAGGAGGTTGTAGCGAGGTGGGCGTTGGTCTCTTCTCCCAAGTAACAAGCTATAGGACAAGAGGAAATGGCCTCAAGTTGTGCCAGGGGAGGTTTAGGTTGGATATTAGGAAAAACTTCTTTACCGAAAGGGTTGTCAAGCATTGGAACAGGCTGCCCAGGGAGGTGGTGGAATCACCATCCCTGGAGGTATTTAAAAGACGGGTAGACGTGGTGCTGAGGGACATGGTTTAGGGGTGGTTTTGGCATAGGTTTGTTGTTGGACTTGATGATCTTGAAGGTCTCTTCCAACCCAAGTGATTCTATGATTCTATGAAAATAGGTTCAACTGGTATGAAGCTGCTACTGTTTTAACTGAATGACACTGGGAAGCTGAGTGGCAGTGGCTGTTTTCTGGGCTTTTAGGTGAATGTAACACTGAAGATGCTTCTGGTCAGTACTGAAACCTATACTGTTGCTTGACACCGCGTAACCTGGCATGTGGTTTCTGGCCTCTGGTCCTGAACTTTGACAGTGTACCTGGAAGGCTGGGATTCAAATGCAAGCATGCAAACCACTGGAAGGAATTTCTTAAGCATCAAAGCAGAGTTTTAAATGTCTGTGCTTGTAGACCTGCTGACAAGATGCGTGAGAAGGAGTTGAAGTCGGGGAAAAAGCTAGCCGAGAAGAGTCAATGTCTCTAGTAGAAACATGGTTTAATCTGAGGAGCTGGAATTCTTCTGTCAATTTTTCTTGGCTACTGAAATCCAAAAAAGTTTATGTAGTCAGAGAGCAGTCTTTTGGGAACATGACTTCGTGGAAGTTTTGTTTAGAGCAATGAAATACATTAGCCGGTGTTGGGGCTCCAGTTCATACAGCCATATCTTGCTTATGTTGACTGGTTTTGGTATGTGAGATTACAGGAAGAGGCTGGGGCCTCTTGGGCTGTGACATGTCCAAGTTTTTGGGTCTTGAGGACATGCTAGTGAGGCTGAGTCTTGTCTATGCCTGTTACCACCCCTTTTGCACTCAGGTCTGAATGATGTCCTCACGTACTTCTTGTCTCCAGTTGCCAGGAGCGTGATTGTGGGTCCTCCCAAATGTCTTTGGCCTTGAACTCACTTGTTCAGATCAGGAGGAGATGCTGTTGTATGGGGTAGGGGGTGTTAGGCAAGGGGAAGGTGCCCTTCAGCTCAAATTTCTGTCACTCAGGTTTTTGTGGCACCAGTGAAAATATTTGCTTGTGCTGTACAGTCCAAATTGAGGTGACTGTTTGTCTCACTTGTGCACTGGGCCGAGAAGGCACATGTGGAAGCTGTGGCTTTCCTCATGGTCTGAAACCCCATTGCAAGGCCTTATCCAATAGCCTGGAAGTGTTTGACACAGAAGTCTCAATAAATAGTGACAGAAATATTTAGTCCCTTATGCTCTTCAGGTATTTAAGTGAGAATGTGCCCTTCGCTTTTACTGTGATGGAAAACTTCATCCTTTCCAGTTGCTGTGGCACACAAACTGTTCGCAGTAGGTGCAGTAGCTGAGATCTAGAAAGTCAGTGCACAGCTTGTCGGTAATGTAAGCATTCATTTGTTGGGATGTTTAACAGCTTTTTGGTTATTGTGTGCACACCAGCTTTAAAGCAGTACAGGTGACTTTGATCCAAAGTCAAGTGATTATCTATGGCAGGAAGAAGGTTGCAAACTGGGGAGTTGAGGAGGACTCCCTTTATTTAATGCCAAAACCTGGGTGGGGAGGTGCCCATGTCTGCCCATTCTGAGATGCAGAGTGCTCACCAGTGAAATACATTAGCCATCAGCGGTGGCTGCCAGAAACTACACTGGACCAAATTCTCTCTATGACCAATCATGGGAGATAAATGAGGCAATTTTGCTGTAATCGTAGGGTCAAGCATGAAGATCACCTAGGTATGGACCCAGAACAGACAGAATACTTTTTGTTTTTAATAAAAGTGGTATTACGGAGGGCAGAGAGAGATTGTCTAATGATAATGAATTCATGAAACTGTACATTATCATAAGTGGGTAGAAGCAAAAGTCAGAATTTAATATGCTGAAATGAGAAGGACCAAGTGATGACTAATCTTACAATTATAAGGCATGGCATATGAAGCTGCCAGTTGGATGACATAGATTTTTAATAAGTACATCAAGTTGCAACTTGTAGTGTCTAAGTGAAGACTAGAAAAGTGCCATATTAGTTTGAATACAAGTGGTCTTAAATCTCAGGCAGCCCTCACTTTTCTGAGGAAATTTTTGCATAGGCTTTTCTGTATTTATATCTTCCATAGTGTTTGTCAGTGTCTGGCCATACCCTTCCCCTCCAACCCAGGTACAAACCATTCCTTTTAGCAAGATAGCCAGCTGTGCTGCTCTTGGGAAATAAAACCTTTTGCTTTGTAGGACTGAGGCTCTCTCTGGGACCAAAGCAATGGTGGAGAAGGAGCTCTGTCCCTCTAATGCTGGGGCAGATTTCCTGTGACTGGAGAGCAAACGGACTCCTCTCCGTGGGGTCCTTCCCCTGCCCACACCTTCCCTGAGCATCCCAGTTCAGCAGGGACACAGTCGTGTTTAGGTTTGCTCACCAGAAGGTGCCATAAGCTCTTCAAAGGCTTTGCATCAAAAGTCCTGGGAGCGTGATCCACAGAGGAGTGCGAGTTGGACTCTTTTAGATATTTGAGGGCGACATGGGGGTGAGAAGGTGGAGGGAGATGAGATGACAGACCCTTTGCGTGTCTGGGGGTAATAATGCCCCAAAGAAAGGGAGAACTGAGTACAAGAAAAATTGCAGACCGGCTAATCACGGTGCTTTGCTGGACATTACAACAAAAGCTGGGAGAAAAGATAATACAAGACATGAAGGTGGTAAATGGGATAATTTGCAACATGAGTTCACCAAAGCCAGATTGTACTGGAATAACTTGCTTACTGACCTTTTCTTAGATTATATCTGATGTCTTTCTATTTCCTGTTGGGGCTCTGAGCACGCATTTTCTGTAGTCCCACTTGGGAAGTGTTTAGTTAAGCTAGCGAAGATGGATATTCTTGCAAGAGTGTAGGTGGGCAAGGAGCTGGGCAAAGGAGCGTTGTCAGTTTGTCATTTTGAAAATCAAATTAATGGAAAGGAAAGATGCTACTAATAAAGTTCCATAAGGAGAACTCTTTTGGCCACTTGAAAAAGTACTTTTTCATTTTATTATCTCAGCACAAAACCCTGAAATATGCCAAGGAAACTTTCTGATAGTGGAATACTAGGAGGCATTTTCTGACGAAAGAAAGATAAATCCTGTGTAGAAAGAGTTTCGCAGATCAGAGGAAAAGAATAGAATTGGAGCCGAGCTAATAATGCACCTAATAGCGAGTTACAAATTAGGGATCTTTGGCTGAAAACAAGAGTAGGAAAAGACCCGGGTGACCTGCTTGACTACAGTACATGTCAGCCACCTATATTAGGAACATAATATAGAATATTTCAGAGACTAATCACGTAACAAGCCAAACTGGGCTTGTTTTGTACGATTCGGACTTCATCTGGGGAACTGCATACAACTGTGACCCTCTGTGGGCAAGAGACACTTTTTCCAGCGCTCTTCTCTTCTGAACTGATCTGCCTGGATGATCAAGAAATTAAGAAGCCTGTTGTACACAGGCCTTTTCTTAAGAGTCAAAAGGCTGCTAGCTTATGTAGCTGCTATTAGTAAATGGATGTTATACAGCAAGGCTGCTGAATCCTGGTAAGAATAAGTAATTTGTTGAAGGATTTGACAGCCTTTTTTCAAACGCAAGATCAGTTGAGTCCTTGGCAGCTTTTAGGATGCTTTTTCATCTGACCAAGGAGGGAGCAAGGGCAAAAAAAGTATCACATCAGTGGCTTGTTTTCATACAGCAGGCTTTGCTTTTAGGGCTTTGATGAACCAGCCATATTGTGTTTGGCTTATACAGAAGATCTTTGTGGTAATGGATACTTTTCAGTTTTTTCTCAAAGGGGGAAATACAGTAGCCATGTTGAAGACAGGGTGACTCTTGAGCCACGATTGCACTTTGTCTGGTCTCTGACCAAACTTCGAAGTTTTCAAGGCTTATTCATCAAAACTTTGCATTTCTTTCAGATTGTAGTTGGAGTTCTTGTCTAGCTCATGTCATCCTTGTCTGTTTTGCACCTTGAGCTGCTTTTGGCAAGAATCTGAAGCTAATGTGGAACATAGCTGAGCAGCCTTCTCCAAAGTGATCTAATTTGTGTCCTGCCTTGCTTAAGGTCCTGTCTTGCGAGTCGGGGAGTTCAAGGATTAACTGTTACAGCCAAGAATCTCTTTTTCTCTGAAGTTAATCAAGATTATGATGGATTGTATGTCACTGCTTTTCTCAGTCCGCAGCAGGTTTCAGACTGCTTTTGTAAAATCAGGCAAAACTTGATGCAAATGTCTTCAGCCACCCATATGAGCGTGCAAGTGTTGGCTTCACAGGTGAGGCATCCATTTGATGTGCAAATGATGTCAATTTGCATTTATGAATAACTGGGAATTACTTGTGGGACAGTTCAGAATCTCTCAAGTGTTTGTCACCTTTGGACTAACATGCATCTCATCCTTCTAATTGAAAGTACTGCTAAAGTCCTTCTCGAAGCTGAACCCTTCCAGTGGTTTGTTGCAAACTGCTGTGAATACATTTCTTATGTTTCTTACCTTGGGTCTGCTTTTCTTTTGCCTGTGACCTTCTGTCACCATTTGTTTCTTGCAGCATATGTCATGGCCATTTCTTTTTAGCACGGACTCTCTGCTTGAGTGACAGGACTCTCTCAGTTTACGGGCCTTTCCTTGCCATGCGTTTTGGGGATAATCTGAATTTGTGAGATTCACGGGACATTGCAAGGTTTATTTTGCTGGTTTTGTTTCTTTTCTTTTCTTGGGTTTTTTTGGTTTATGTGGGTTTTTGTGTGTGTGTGTGTCTGTTTTTGTTGGTTGGTTTTGGATCTTTGGTTTGGTGGTTTTTTGTTGGTGGGTTTTTTTTCTTTTAATAAGTTCTTGCAGAAAAAATCTGTCCATTTCCTTTTTTACTTGCTGCCTCTCGCAGAAGGATGTATGTAAGATGTTCTGTGGTTTTGGAAGTTGGATACTAAATGCTTACTGTTGTGTGATTGCTATATTAGTAAGCATAATGAATTAAGAGAGAATATTTTATGGGATATGATCTTATGATGATTACTCCAGCATAAACTTTAAGTCCTTAAGGCCCTCATGATCTCAGTGTTAACAGTATTCCTTTTCTTTGTCTCTACACTCAGCATTTCTTTTATTTCTTTTATTTAGAGCATGCCTGTTAGAACTGCTTTAGATTATAATGGGTTTAATAATAGGAGATTATTTTAAGTGTTTTAGCAGATGTCTCAATGTATATGTAATGGGAACAACCTAAAACCAGCTTGAATAATACTATGACAATCTATTGAACAAAAAGCCTTAATTGTAAAAGTGGATAATTGCTGGTCTAAACTTTTTTACACGCATAACTAAATTCTTTAGTTGGATTGTATTCAAATTGATTATGTATACATTTAGTAAAAGCTCCATGTTTTCAATCTCGTGTTTTAAATGCGATGAGTCTCAAATGGATAATGAAAACTTGATGAGTAATACAGTGTGTTACAGAATATCCAAAGCGATCTACCCTTTCTTGAACGTGGCGTTGAAAGAAAGACAAAGATAGTGAACCCCCTTTTTCCCCCTGGAATATCACAGACTTATATGTTGGGTCTTGGTGAATTCTAGAAAGTGGGGATTGCAAGCAAATGCTCCCCGAGGAGGAGGAAGCCACTGGGAGGAGAAAGCATTTAACATTCTGTCAAAGATGACTTTACACAGAAGAACAAACGCTATCTGATGCTTTTCTCCATCCTCTCAGTGAAATGCAAGTGAGAATACAAAGTGTTACAGATAAAATCTCCAGCAGTTAATATTGTTCACAGGTCCAATAATACGGAATCTCATAGTAGAAAGAATTACAAAAGATAAGTTGATAACAGTCTTCTGTGAGCAAACCCCAGATGTGGCGTCTTGGATTTCAAGTGCCTGTGTCAGAGACTGGACCATAGGTTTGCAAAAGTAGCAGGCACAATATTCATCATGAACTGATCCTTCATAAGAAGGTGCACACGTGCTCAGGATTCACTGGGACTGTCTGCTTGCATTTTCCCTGTTAGCAGGAAAACCACCTGTTGGAACTGTGAACTCCCAGGAATGACAGTACAATTAGATCAAAAATTCAGGTTTCCCAGCAAAAGCCAGTTGAGGAATACTGTAGTTGGACAGACTTGACACTGCATTACCCAAGTGAGTTTTATTTTCTGGTGTTAGGCTTCTCACAGTGGTACACAATAACTGTTCTCCCTTTAGGAACCGCTGTTCTGCAACAGCACGTTCCTTAATCAACAAATTTTCTGTGCCGGTCTTGAGACTTTCACTTCTAGTCGGATTTAAGCTCTAGAAATTCTTTCTGTTCCATATGCAGGGAGGAGTCAATGCAGAAAGGCTCTCCCCTTTCCCCTGCACCAGAGCTGCTGTGAGAACTTGCTCCATTTAAGGTTGACTGAGCGGATGCCTGGTTTGGGGGGAAGGGTTGTGAGTTCCTGGGTTTTTTAGATGCTGTGCTTTTCCACGGTGTTAAACATGATCAGAAAGTGAAGTTTTCACTGGCGGGCGTCAGTGGAATAGTGCCTGGTTTGTTTTGCTGGAGGCAGCAGTGCTTTTTAGCAAACCACTCATGCTGCTGGAAGTAGTCTCTAGCCCTACAAAGATCTACGGGGGTGCGGGATGTTTTGTCTATACTGCTGCTTAGCAGGCAGGAATTGGGTCACCAGGTCTGCCTTGGTACAGCCTTGGGGAGGGAGGAAGACCCAGGTTTGGGGAACTAAAGACACCCTCTTCTTCCTTTTGATTTTCAGTCCTCGTCAGAGAAGTGTTAACAATTCAGGACAAATGTCCTGTAGAGGTTTTGGGTTTTTTTTCCTGGATATTTACTTCAGGGACATGTCTTGCCAAAATACATTAGTATTTCTGTTCCTTTACTTGCTGAGTTGAATGTGTTGCCACAGCACCTGCTTTAGCATAGAGCCCATGGTGCAACACAAGCTCTTACAGTTCAGATTTGGAAAAGATAAACTTTTATCTTTTCCAAGATGAAGATGCTTAGAGAAACTTCAAAGGAGATCTCTTCTGCTACAAAGGCTTGATATTATTTTCAGTTGTTGTGAAGCTGTGGTGAACTATCCAAACAGCATATGTGTGGCTGTTTGGCATTGTTGCTTGGTAACATCATCCTATTGCTGAGGCACTCAACCCTCGTTCAAAGTGGTTAGTGAGCAGGAAAGTTAGCAATGCTGATTTGTATCACTGGATAGTAGTATCTGTTCCTCTTCATGCATAGGACTTCTTTCACCTTTCTTGTAAAATTGGTAAGGTTGAGGGGAAGGGAAGAGGTAGAGCTTAAGAGAAGGGGTGGGGGAAAGGCGCCCAATCTGATCATTAAGTTAATAGTTTAAAAAAAACAAAACCAAAACCAATTAAAAATGTTCTCTCTCATTTTCTGCCTTGCTGAAGGCAAGTTGTTGCTGTGCGGTAGTGGTTGGTTTTGGGGGAGTTTTTGTTTTTCATTTTCTCTTCAGTGACAGTTCCCTAGATCAGAAATGAAATGGGAATTATCTCCCTGAACTTGTCTGTCAGATTTAATCTGCTGTTTTCTTGCTGGCTATCTTTGCCTTATCTCTTTGCTCCCAGTCACATTTCTCTTCTTCCATTAACAATTTATTTTTGATAAAATTTTTTAAGCAGGTGAATGCTTTTCAACAGAATGAGGACAGTAGTAGGAAAAAAAAAAGCTTTTGAGGAAACACAAATTTATGGTGTGGGTTTTTTCCTGATCTTTCCAGATTTGTAGAATTAAAATAACCGATACAATACTTTGCAGTAAAGTCACATTGCATGGCTGAAAAGCAGACTTGGACAACTTAAAAAAATATTTTTAGTTTTATTTCTCTTTTTAAATATACTTAGGAGTGTAATTAATTCAGTATTTTGTTAAAAACTGGTTTAAATGGGATAAAAATTATCCAGATACATGCTAAGCTTTATCAAATGATTTTTTGAAGGTTTTTTGGGGGCTGTTTATTACACTTTAAAAAGTGTCATCCATTTTTCTTTTTCCTCTGCCTGCCTTTATTTTTAGCACTGATGTGAAAAGTGCTAACCCTAGGTCAGAGGCTGGTTTTGCGGCGTCCCTTAAGCAGCCAAAGCCAATCTGTTTTGAGGAGCCTTTCCTAAGATACTTAATCTGGTTAATGGACAAATTATGTCTGGGAAATTCCACAGCGTGAGCCGTACTGCTGAATGTGACAGCATCCAAACAGTGAAACTGCTAATAGGTTTGAAAGTGCAATGACAGTTCACAAGAAACATTTCAGACCATGCATCGTATTACCCGGTAATCTTTTAAGTAGAAAACCTGAGGAAAAGCAGTCTTAAGACACTGACAAATGAGGCAAGTATGTTCTTTCAGTTCTGAGGGCTTCTGTGTTGCGGCACATACTTGTTTTGTGGTGACCTCCTGCAGTGTAGGCTGGGAGTGCCAAAGTAGCACATCCATGTTATTTCCAGACAGCCAGAGTTTGACATAAGTTGAAAGGCATCATGTGTAATCAGTCAATTCAGCGATGGTATTATTTCCTTCTTTATTTGTACCAATAGTCCTGAGTCATGGACAGAATAGTGTAGTGAGAATGCAAAAAGTATAAAGACAAAAATAAGTTTAATTCTGAACTTTCGTTAGTTAATCTTAAGTGTCAGCATCCGGGGAAAGAAAAACTTCAGACCCAAATCAATACATTTAGAGTGCGTGTGTCTAAAATCCAAACAGGTGAGAAACCTGTGTTTAAGAAAAAGCTACACCCAGTCGAAAGGAATTTGGTCCAGGCTGTGCTTTGGTTCTGGTGAATGTAGATCATTGGTATGCTAAGGGTGCAAACTGACATACCCAAGGTGTGCGTTAGCTGGTGCTGCCATATGGCCTGTCATGTCTTACTGGTTAATTTAACCATCTGTCATGTCTTGACAGTTTGTATTCACTTTCAGTACTTCGGTTAGATGTGTTTTCTCCTCTTTGGTACTGTGCTTTTCATCACGCAGTGCTGGCATATTCCCATTATCTGAGTTTTATTAGTTTTATTTATAATATCATTTGTTATACATCATTCTGTCCTCTTCCAGTGTTGTGAGGAGAAGATGCATGTATTCAGACAAGCATTTTGGAGAGGTTTCTGAATATGTTTCTGGCAAAAAAAAGGTCAATATCAAAACTCTAGCTATGAATGTTTGATTTCTTTCTCCTCCTCCTCTCCCTGTTCACTTCTGATTCTGCACTTGGGTTCACATCAGCTTCTTTGCTACATAAACTAAACCAGGTTAATGTCTGTAAAATAGGTTTCATTACATATTAGTTCAGAGTAAAAATCCTACTGTTCATATATTCTTTCTCACCTGTTGCTGTTTCAGAATTATAGTGAAGCTATGGTCTGATGTACTGGGTAATTATTTTTTTTTTTTACAAGGATAGTAGCATTTCAGGGCAAGCATCTAAGAGAAACTTGTGTCAAAAAGGGGTTTCAGCCCTGATGTGCCATTTAAATCAAAAAGTTCTTTAAGTCCTCTGAAAATACCAATATCCAGCATACCAAAGCTACAGAATTGCACTTATTCTCTCTTAGTTTCTGTGCTTGCAGTCTCTTATTTTGCTGATGGGTTTTTTACAGTTTTGCCATCATGTGGTGTTGGGTTTTGTTGGTTTTGGGTTTTTTTTAAAAAAAACTTGTAATCTAAGAAAAACTCAGTGCAAATTAGTAGTGCAATGTTGTCATTATATTTGAAATTTAAACTCTTTACAGCTAGTTGTGGATGGTCAGTCCTCTTTATTAGAAAATCAAAAAGTACAGTGTGCCTTAGCGTGTTCAGAAACAGAGTCTGATGCTTAGAGCTTCAAGAAGCTAGAGATAAATTGTGTGTTGAAATGTGTGGGGTTGCAACCAAGTTAAGTTAGAGTAAATACATTATTGATAACTGGTAATATAATGGTCATTGAGCTTCATCCTCAGATCATATCTCATTAATGATGTTCCTGTATCACAGATTTAAGGAAACTGCTTAACAGGACTCTCGTTGAATATATTTTGTGATGGGGGATTTCTAAATGAGGGCTAAATGGTTTATCTGGCCAAATCTGGATGGCTTTCTTAATGTTCAGATGGTCACTTGCATATTTCATGTTTCCAATGAGCTCTTAAATCCTGGCGAGGAGGGCCGTACCATATGCTCTTGCTATCGGCGCTGTTTAGAGAGTATCATGAATTTGTAGGGCTCCTTCTTAGGGCTGCAGCAAGGCAGCATGACTGGTTGTAAAGGCTTTCACGCGGGGCACAAATCAAAACTGTGCAGGCTTTATTAAGGCATATGCAAATGCCTGCATATCCATTCATTTGAATAGTTTCAATGTCTTTAGTTTCTTGAAATGAAAAATGCTGCCAATATAGTGGTTCACTTTATTGACCTAAACTGTCAGATTAGCAGTGTCATTCAAATGTGTCTGTTGTATTTATTTCCATGACAGCCTGCGCAAGCTCTGAAGAGTAATTAGGGATTAGTTTGTATGTTTCTCTGAGGTTACACTTGGCTGATTACAGTAGTTCTCTTCCTGTGGAAAGTGGGACTTTGTCTAAAAACAACCATTTCCCTACACTACTGAGGAACATACCTGAATGATTTGGAAACCTTTAGCTGGGGCGGGGGGGGCGCGGGGAGGGAGCGGTTGAGTGTAAAGTGTGGAGATTGTCTTTTTGATCCAATAGGTAGGACAGTGCTCTTCCTGGGTTCTTCTATTGCCCTTCTTGAATGTCAGAGGAGAGCAAAGCATGTAGGAATGTGGTATCTTCACCTGGTAAAACTTCTGGCTGGTTCTAAGTTATCATCATTGCTCTGATCTGATTCACCTGGCTCGGGGATCATAACATAACCCTTCTGGAGCCTGACCACAGTCTACTTCTACAAGCCCGACAGAGATGCAGAAGGAGGAGCATTCCACTTTCTGTCAGGTTTCAGCCTTAACGTGGAAACTTGACAGAGAAGACTCTTTCCTATATGCTTTGTTCTTATAGATCATCAATTTCTGGTTTTTAAAAAAGTGCTCTATTTTGACACACACACCCCCAACTTGTCTGCTTCACTTTTGATGACTCTGCGGTTTCAGAGCCTTCTAGTTTTCTCCACGCTTTCTGCTGTGATAACATCTCTGGCATTGCGATCAAATAATCTCAAGTTTCTCGTCAAACTAAAGATTTAGCTATTTAAGGAATGAATTGTCCAGTGGTTTCTTCAGACCCTAAATAGTCGTTTAGCTCTTCTCTATGTTTTTTTGGGGTTTGTTCCTGGTTTTTTTAGTCAAGAAGGGAGAAAAAACCCAACTCCTTCAGAACCATGATCGTAAGAGTTCTGTGTCTACTCTGATGCTAAATACATCATCTGTAATTGGCAGCTCGCAGAACTATAAATATAATGATTTCTCTTTGAACTTGTACGTAGACTTGTCTTTGGGCTTGACGCCTTATAGTCCCCCAGTGGAAAATGGCATTGCTGTTAGGGAGGAGTTGACCAGGGAGGAAAGGGGTGAGTGCCTTTTTGGAGTACGGCAGAGTTGTGTGTGGCCTGGATGCACATCACCGCTTCAGTTTCAAGCACCCTGAAGTGGTGCAGCGTTATCAGTGGGGTGAAGGGGATGGCGGCGGGTTGAGGTTTGGAAAAATGCAGTTTGGGTCTAGGGGTGATGAGCCTCTCTGAATGCGAGAATGCTAATAGGCCTTGGTAATCTGGTGTTTTATGGCTTCCTGGGAGCATATTGATTGCTGCTGAGCGTTCTGACCTTGTTGCTTTTCTAACGTATGTGAGCTGTAGACTGAATTAATGCAAGGGCTTTTTTTGAAGCAGATGATACAGCTCAGCTTGCAGCTTCAGGTAGTAAAGGATGTAGTTGTCTGATGCTAACCCAAGATTCAGGCAGGAGGCGTGTTATACCTCTGTCTTTCTTAGTGGCATCAATTCTTCGAGTTCCATGGTCTTTGTTTCGATCGATTATCCCAACCATCTTTCCAGTGCCTTCCAAAGTAGCAGCAGGATATTACGGAGGGGCTGAGTGTGTAGATGAGGTAGGATGCAGTTGTCTGAAATCCATCACACGTCCCCCTTGATCTCTTTTTTTATTTTTTAAAATGATAAAGATTATCAGTGTTCTCCAAAGAATATTATTAATTTGTAAATGGATAACATAAATGTAGTACTAATAGAAGGGGCTGTAATTCTTTATTCTGTAGCAAATCTGGTTTCTTGGTGTTCTGCTGAACCTCTGAAATGTTGCCTTTCATTTTTCTGGTTTTTGTTTTGTGTGTTGTTTTTCTGTGGGTTTTTTTTTTTTTTTGTCTCTGAATACAAATTGAACCAAGTACACAGTGAAATTTGGATATAATCTTAATAGGCTGTATTTTAGGCCACTCTGGAGGATACTAAACTTTGGTGGAGTCATGCAGCTGCTCTTAGAATCAGTCTCAAAGATGCAGGGTTAAAGAGCATTTTGAAAGTGAGTACCATGAAGAATTTAATTCTGTAGTAGTGATATTAACTTCCTGGATAATTGCAGTAGTTACAGGTAAAAGATGTCTTAGGGGTTCTTGGCAGACTTTCTAGTAAGGGGAACAACAGAATTACTTTCAGTAGTGTGCTAATGGCAAGTCAGTCTGAAAAATGTTTGAAGGGAATAATATGCAAATAGGGTATTCCACTGAAAACATGCACGTACATTGAAAAATTCAGAAGGGAACACCTACATGACACAAGCTGATTAGAAAGAAGGAAACGGAATAAATTACTCTTTTCCTCCAGAAAATTTGTATTAAAGTTTAAGTAACTTTGTGTCTGTGTATTTTTCTCATTTCTGTCCTATGTTGCTTTCACACATTACTTTATGTCTGTGCTTTGCATTTCAAAAATATTTAGTGATTGTTTATGCAACAAAACCACTGTCAACACTGTGAATGTAGTAGAGATTTTCTGTAGGCATGGCTACACCATTTGTCTGAGCAGCACAAACTAAGCTAGTGGAACATCACCCCCAGCCCGGATTTTAATCTCACTGGAGTATCAGCAAGGGGTGTCATAGTTGTGTCTTTGATAGCTTTCCTAAACGTTTAAGTAACATGTTACTACTTTGTGGTATAGACCTAACCTTTGTCAAGTGTTGCCCACATACTTGCTTGCTTCTTGCCTTCGAAATGTGTAATATTTGCACGGCTTCCCTGTGATTCTCCTTGGGAATCTTGCTAACAGACCACAGAACTGAAGTACCAAAGTGACAAATGACAAAAGTAGTCACAACTGAAATATACATGTCTCTTTGAAATATTCTGCTAGAGTGTAATGTTTTAATAGTAGAATAATGAAATACTTTAATGCAATTCCACCTGATCTTCTTTAAAAAAAAAAAGCTGTATCTTTGAAACAATTTTTCTAGAAAGCATGTTTAATTTTTTCATCCTCAGAGGATTTAAGTTGGAGAAACTCTTGGCGATATGATATTTATTTATTTTTTTAAACTGTTGAGGACAAAGTGTTGATAGAGCATGACTGTTCTGTTGTACTTTAGTGAAGCAGCAAAAAGATCAGCCTTCATATAACTACATCTATTCATCAGCTTTACCTTACTTCATTTGTAGATCTTGAGATATGGGCATAAGATTTGAATTTAGTTCTGACTTTGCTTCTTCGTTCTTCTCCCCCATTGCCGATTCTTCTGTGGACAGCTTTGGTCTTGGGCATTGCTGGATCTCACAGCTTGATTTGTTTAAATTCTTTTTTTTATCAGAATTTTTTTCTCTGTGTAAGAAGAGTTGTTAATCTCTCCAAAATACGTAGTTGCCTTGGAAGAAATGGGGTTTTGGAGTAGATGCAAATGGGGTTTTGGAGTAGATGCAGGCAGCTGGATGATGTAACTAAAGTGATTAACCGGAGCTGTTGCTATCCTTGCATGCTTATTTGTATGTTGAAAATATTTATTTCTTTGTTTTGGGGGTTTTTTTGAGTTAAAGTGATGCTTTCAAGTAAAGTTTTCATAAAGTAGATCCTGTATTTGTCACTTTTTCTCTCTCTGAAATGTTTCTTACAAATCTATTTGCAGCTGGGTCTCGGGCATCTTACAGCAGCCAGCACAGCCACCTTGGCTCCGAGTTAAGGGCACTGCAGTCTCCAGAACACCATATAGATCCTATTTACGAAGACAGAGTTTATCAGAAGCCCCCTATGAGGAGTCTCAGCCAGAGTCAGGGGGACCCTCTGCAACCAGCACACACAGGCACATATCGCACTAGTACAGGTAGGTGGATGTAACTTGCATGATTGTCTTTTTATGGAATATACCTTATTCTTCGGTACTAATTATTCTTTTCTTTCTAATGGGCTAAACAAAATGTGTTATGTGCATGCCAGCCAAACAAAATGCCTTGGCAACTCTATCAGTAGAACCCCAGAGGCATGCACAAATAGGAGAAATCCTTAATGTTGTGCTGTATGTACAGTAGGTTAAGCTAATTTGGGGAGGGGGCTTACTCGTAAGGAGAGAGAGAATATTTTTATTAATCTTGTGTATTGTCTTTGAGGAAAACCTGTTGTCTCTGAAGAAATTGCTAGGGTTTTTTTGCTTGCAAAGGTGTTTTGTGTGTTGCAGAGGGACTGCAAAGTTCCTTCCAGATGCAGCTAAAGGATTGATCACTTTCGAAGTGGATCATACGTAAATGTTCTTCCTGTCTCCTACTGAAGCGTACACTTAGGTGTAGGTACACAGACTTATGTCTATTGAACTATGGCATAGAGAAAAGCTGTTAACGTCACTGATTTATCCACAAATAATAATGATTGTCCATGAAGTGCATTGGTGTACAAGTCCTACTCGCAGAATGTCCTCTCAACCAAATGAAATACAGCTGTATGTTGGAACCCACAAATAGATCACAAATCAACAGGGATATTTATGGTATTTAATGCATAAAATAATTAGAGTACATAAATGCTACAGCCAAAATAGCCTAAAGCAGATGTAGAAAGAACTTGCCTTAGGAATTGTAAGTATTTCTGGTGTTTCATCTTTGCTGTGTTGTTCGAAGAGGGAAGATTATGTCAGTTCTCAGATCACTCCCATTTTCGTGAAGAAAAAGTTACCTCTGCTTTTTGGAGCCAGATACCTTGCTTTCTTTTAAAGCTTTATTTTTTTTTATTTTTAAAACCATTTCTCCAAGGGCAAAGCTGGCAGTTTTTGCATGTCCGAACATTTCTGTTGCTTTGTGTGAGTTTTGCATGTTTACAGTACAGGAGAAAATACTTGAAGTTTTTTCCACAGAATTCTCTAGTTAAATACTTGTTACAGCTTATACTTTTTGAAGAACACCGTCACACCATTTCCTTCCTATGAAAGAAACTACTGTAGTATGTTTTGTTTAGAGTCATAGGTATATATGAGAAAAGATTACTAGTCTCTGCATGAGGAGGACAAGACCTCTGCCTAAATCGCTGAGCAGCAGAGACAGTGATAGTGAACGAAGAAACTGTTTACATTGAACTTTGCACCTCATGTTCCACATGTGGCTGCCTTGTATTTCCTATACGATGTGCTCTTTCCCAGTCATGCCCTGAAGAGGGTTTCTTGTTTTGCTTGCAAAATATCCCTTGCTTCTCTGCACTGAAGTAGCAGGCTGTCTTGTGACTGTAGTCTCAACACCACCTCCTTAAGGAAGGAAACCCTGTCAACATAGATCACAATTACAGTGAATGAAACTGGGGCGCAGGATGTTTGTGAGTAATAATGCCTCAAGATGGGGTTTCAGAAGGGATGAGGAAAAGCTAAAAACGTACGCTGATTTGGGCAGCAGAAATGGGCCCTGTGAAGGTGAATTTTCTTTTGGTCTTTGGGATAGGGTTTTGAATGTTGCTCCAGGCTCGTTCTGAAGAACGACCCCATCAGTCCAGCTTTGTATTGGGTTTATCCTCCCTCCACCCCTATCATCGGGGTCAGGGGAAATAAAAGCAGGTGGATGTGTGCCAGGCCAATTATTCTGTTGCTTTGTCGATAGCTGTTAGCTGCGGATGCTGTCAGCCTTTCACACAACCAGGCTGAAGAGCTGTCAGCACTCAGAGGGAATTTTGAGCTGGACCGGATCAGCTCTCAGACTCCTCCTGCCTCTACAACATACGCCTATAGGAATATATCCCTTCTGATGGAGACCATACCATTTTTCTCAAATTAGCAGAAAGGAGGGGAAGGAGTTCAACTGCAGTTTGGCACACGTAACTTTTTATTTCTTGTTTGGGTTGTCTTAAGTGGTTTTTATTATTGTAGGACTGAATAACTATTTGTCTTGACTATTTGGTATAAGCTATGAGGGATGTAGGTTGCTGTGTACTCACTCCCTGAAGATAAGTGCCAAGAGTTCATGGCCTGTGTCTCCTGCGTGCATGAATCGCACTGGGAGGGGGGGAAGCTTTAAGACTCCAGTGTGCTCCTTTATAGACCATAGTTCACATTCTTTTGTCTATTACAACATTACTTTTAATCATGAAGATGGTGCGTGGTTTTCCACATCAGATGGAATAAGAAAGGGAAGGCAAACTTAGTCTAAGAGCTTTGTTCAAAGCCTGGATTTTTTTTCCTCTGCAGGTAACATTGCCCATTAGAAACAAAAAATTATGCTGGTTATACTTGAAAGCCATTTACTTCTCTATGTTTGGGTTTTTTAAAGAGAGCATTCTTCCTGAATTTGAAACATTTACTGAATTTGGAAGATACATGCCTCACAGAATGGAAACTTTAAAAAAAAAAATAATACAGACATCACCACCTTCTCTTTTGTGAGCTCTTCAATACTTATTACATTCAGGAATGTCTACACAACTAAGGATAAAGCCCACTCGGAGTTTTTCATCCTTTAGGTGAATCAGCATTCAATGAGCAGAATTCAATAAGCTAAAATTTCTCTATGGGGTAAACTAAATTCAGTTTTTCTATTTACTCACTGTCTTTTTGAGTGTTTGGTTTTTATGTGGTTTTTTAAGTTTTCCTATTTTCTTTGTATTTCACTTGTGAATGCAGTACACGACAATAGTTCTGCACTAAGGGCTGTGCATTGCAGAAGGTACAAAATAGGAGCTTACTGAACATTTCTCTTACTAGCATAACTCTAGAAAGGGGCAGGATGTATTCTTCATCACTTTGTGGCTTAAATTGTGACCAGGTGTATTGCTGTCATGCTGTCTAACTAAAAATAATCTTTCAAACTTGACAGCAGTAGCTGCACAGGCTTTTTTGGTCGGTATCTTTTATTCAACAATCCCTTTTGGTCTTCAAAGGGTAATTCTGTCTCTCATATTAAAAAGTACCAGCCCAAACTTCTGCGCTAAAAGTAGCAATAAATGTGCAATTCTACTTTTGAAATGGGAATCCACAAAAGATGTACTTGAAGGGAGTACTCAGACATAATATAAATAACAAAGGGATTTGCTTACTGAATAGCAACTTAGAAACTGTATTTCTAACCCAAGTAAATAGCAGTAGTAATTTTTCTTCAGGTGGGTGTGTTATTTATTTTCCTTATGTCATGGTTTCAGGTGGGATAGAGTTGCCTTTCTTGCTGGCAGCTGGTTTTGGTTTTGGGATGGGAATGGTGTTGATAGCACACTGGTGGTTTAGGTTGTTGCTAGGCTCTCAAGTCCTTTTTTGCTTCTCACATTGCCCTGCCAGGGAGCAGGCTGGGAGGACACAAGAAGCTGGGAGGAGACACAGCTGGGACAACTGACTCCAGCTGACCAAAGGGATATTCCATGCCATATGATGTCATGCTCAGTATATAAAGCTGGAGCAAGAAGAAGGAAGGGGGGGACATTCGGAGTTACAGCATTTTGTCTTCCTAGGTAATCATCAACATGTGATAGAGGCCTGCTTTCCTGGAGATGGCTGAACACCTCTCTGCCAATGGGAAGCAGTGAATGAATTTTTTGCTTTGCTTTGCTGGCATGCACAGCTCTTGCTTTACCTATTAAACTGTCTTTATCTCAACAGACGATTCTTTACTCTCACTTTTACTCTTCTGATTCTCTCCCCCATCCTGCTCGGGGCAGGGGGTGGTGAGCAAGCATCTGTGTGGTGCTTAGTTGCTTGCTGGGCTTAAACCACAACGTGTTTTAACTCCAACTGGCAGCTGGGACCATGCAGCTGCTTGCTCAATTCTCCCCCTCTTCCACCAGAAAGGCAGGTAGAAGAGGAGGGTAAAGGGAAAAACTTCAGGGGTTGTGATTAAGACCGTTTAATAGAACAATAAGGGAAAAGGAGAATAACAATAATGGTAAAAGAACAAACAACATGAAGTAATACACCATCAGTCACTCTTACCACCTGCTGAATTGGTTGCCCAGCCTGTCCCAAGCAGTGATCATGGATTCCACCCGACTCCGGCCAACCTCCATTTGTATACTGAGCATGACGTCTATGGTACGGAATATTCCATTAGCCAGTTTGTTCTGTCCATGCTTCATCTCAGCTTCTACAGGAAGCTGAAAAAAGTATTTGAATAACATAACCATGACCTAGCAACAACTAAACCAATATGCATTATTTACATTCCTTTCATACCAAATCTGAAACACAGCAGCCACTAGAAAGAAAATTAACTCTATGCCGGCTGAAACCAGGATGGTGTCCAACCCTAGTCTATGGGCCATCCCTCTGGTGTTTAGGTTAAACCACAACACCTTGTAACCCTGAAGGCCTACCATTATTAACTTAAATCCGAAGTTGTTAATGGTAGATATAAGCTTGTTTGATGGGATGTTCACATGAACACCGCTGGAATTTGAAGAGGGCTGATACTTAAGAGGGGCGAAGGATTGCCTTCCAGCCAAAGTGGGATGCAGAACCGGCAATCATTTGCTTATTTGCAGAACTAGAAGTTTGGGCTAGGGATGTAGTCCTTAATTACTGGCATTTAATTCACATTAAATGTGCAACAAGTCCAAGTGGGTAAAAACTTGCTGTTTAGCAAGCGTGGGATTTCTGTAGCTGCCTTAAGGAAAAAGCAGCTTTGCTGTTCAGGTTCTGGGCTGTGCATGCTGACCTGCAGCAGGGGAGCACAGCTTCACCGGTGGTGGGGTCTGCGGGATCAGTTCCCATCACCCTCTGGAAGCTGTCAGCTCTCTGGAGCTTTGTAATGACACCTGCTTTCATCGTGGTCCCTTGGTGAAAGAGACAAGCCCCCTTTTCTGAAAAGGACATGATTTCCAAATGAAGTTATTAAAAACTTTAAAAGAGTGCTGTCCTCAGTGTTCTGGAAGGCAGGGGTGGGAAATGAGAGGGCTGTGCTTATTCTCAACTCTCCATAAACCACGGCTTTATCAGTGAAATAAGTGCCACTGGTATAAAGCAAGGCTGAGTCTGGTAACCATGGGCGTTTAGATCTCAGAACCTGCAGAGCACTCATACTTAAAAAGCCCTCACTGGT
Organism: Chionis minor; assembly: GCA_013398295.1. Classification (NCBI taxonomy): domain Eukaryota; kingdom Metazoa; phylum Chordata; class Aves; order Charadriiformes; family Chionidae; genus Chionis; species Chionis minor. The sequence continues at coordinate 190,963 of VZSF01000950.1, read as the reverse complement.
TTCAGGGGCTGCAGGCAAGTATCTTTGTCCCTGACCTCACGCAAAGGGGCAAGGATGAACCAACAAGTACACCTGGAGGAGTGAACCTGCCCTCTTCAGCTCCATGAAGGATGTATGCATCTCGCTGGCACCAGGGGAACCTTGAAAGCCTTGAAGAAAGCTTAAGGATTGCCTCAGGATGCACAGCCTGAGGACAGTCTCTGCCTCCAGCCCCTGAAGGTCACCATGGGGAAAGCCTCGTGATAACATTTCAATGGTGCGAAGTTCAGCAGCTTTGTATGGTTGCGTGGCCAGTTGGCATTAGGTTTGAGTGCTGGATGCGTGGAGCTGAAGTGCCTCCTTGATGAAGACAGGGCACGCAAGGAAGGCACTGTGAGGACTCTTCTGTGCCTCTCAGAGAGGGGGAAAGGGTTAGGAAAAGGGAGAGTAGGGCTGTGGTTGATACTGCTGAAATTAAAAAGACGACCCCAAAATGAAAGATTTATTGAAAGGAGGCCAAACAGTGAAAGGGTAAGCGGTCAAAGTTTGCATCCAAAGAGTTGGCTTAGTGTGGGACTTGAAGAGCCCACAACTCTTGCAACGGGCTGTCTGTCAAAGGGCATGCTCCTGTGGGGCAGGAGCTCCTGCAGCACTTCTCGTCTACTTCCAAAGCTGCCCGCTGTCCCTGCGTGCGCAGGCGGTTGCCAGGGCTGCCCTCCAGCTTCTCTGGTGGCCTCCTGTCCTTCAGGCCAGGTCTCCCCAAGATTCCTCCCACTGGTGCTTGGTGGTCCCACCAGCGTGCTGCCACCTCTGAAGTTTTCTGTTCCCGAAAGCCATGCTACCACAGGCTGCACCAGCTCCTGGGGGCCGTGGTGGAGAGTGCTGATCAAAGAGGAGAGGGCTGTGAAATTCGTGATGGCAGGCACAAACTAGAAGCATGGCTCTCTTGTGAGCTGGGTTTCTGTGCAGAGGGAGAGTGTGGTCAGGAGAGCTGTGCAGAGTCAGGGGGGCCGCTTTTCAGAAGGAAAAGTTACCTATTACTCCTGGCCATGGTTTCTGCTCAAGTGTGTGCCAGTAGCAGGGAAAACACTGTATTTCATTGTCCTGCGGTGTGGCTCAGGAAAAGCTGCTGAAGGTGAGAAGTACTGTTGTGTTTCTGGACAGATGCTCTCCTGCTCTTCTCAGCCTTCCTTCCCACTCCTGCCTGGTTCTTCCATTTGCTGGAGGAAAATAGCCTGGACCGAGGGGTGCCTTATGTCAAGTGCTGCTCCTAGTTGTTTGTAACTTGGTCTTTCTCCTGTAAAAGTGTGTCTTGCTTTAGTGTGGTAGGGCCAGCCTTTGCTCCCCCCCAAAGTCCAGTCTTTCTTCATGGGTTAAATGTGCTTCTGGAGGTGGGAAGAAGACCCGTGTGGCCATGCCACTGTTTGCTGCTTTGTCCTGCTGCACTTGGCCCAGGCTTTTGCTGTCCTGGAGATTAGGCAGAGTCTGAGGGGAAGATTTACAAGGAAGATCGGCCTGCCTTCTCTTGTCACAGAGCTGGTGGCTTTCCCACAACATGGCTGGGTTGGTTCTCTCTTGTGCCTCTCTGTTCCACCTTATGAGCTGCCTGTGTTGAAGATCAGGTCTCTATTCAGGACCTAAAGGAGAGGGAGAAACAAACCCCTCTTTTTCTGCCTCCCCAGACAGGAACAGCCCATACAAAATTGATTGTACTGTTAGCTTAGTTTTTTTGCAGGGAGAGGAAGTTGCCAATTTTGTTGCTTGTAGGTGGCCAAATGGCTCTGACCTCCTCCTCTCCTCGTATGCACTGCACAAGCGAAGCAGGGCAGTCCCAGCTCCTCGGTGTCCCATTGCCTCCCCTTCCCAGTGCCGGGTTCATGTGCCGTTTGCCCTGACTTCCGACGGCTCCTTCCCTGTAGGAACGGCAGCCGCACGCCCACCGCATTCGAACTTCCATGTGGTTGACACGGTGGACCAGTGACTCTGCCTTGCCAGCGGCCTGTGGGAACCCTAACTGCTGAGCAGGTGCAAGTCAAATTTTAATTTTTTTTTTCTTTTTTTTTTTTTTGGCAATTGAGATTTTTTGCAGCAAGGGCGGAGAAGGGTGTTGCATGGACTGCTTAATGCTGCTTCCAAATACCCAAGTACTTCATTTGCTGCGTGGTTTTTATGCTGGTCCAGCTTAGGCTTTCTTTGATTCTCAAAATTCCATCATGTCTCTTAGCACCTTGGTTGTCTCTTACAAAAGGAGCACAGGACTGCAAAGGATACATGAATTACAGAATCTCAGAATCAGAGAATCGCTTAGGTTGGAAGAGACCTTCAAGATCATCAAGTACAACCATAAACCTAACACTGCTAAACCACTCCTAAACCATGTCCCTCAACACCATGTCTGCCTGTCTTTTAAGTATCTCCACGGATGGTGATTCCACCACTTCCCTGGGCAGCCTGTTAAATTGATCCAAAATACATCATCTTCACTATACTGTAAATATTTGTCTTCATATGTAATAAAGTACTGGATAAATTTGGTGTTTTTAGAAGTCCTTATTTCAAAGTAAAAAAATGTTAATATCGTAAGGCAATTTTCTAATATTTGAAAAACTGGCCATATGAAGAAAGTTAGACATCTGTATCCTCCTATAAGAGTAGTTTACTCCTCTTTCAAGAATAATTAAGCCTGTTTTATTGCAGTCCTGTGATATCACAAACTCATAGTGGGTTTTGTTGTCTACTTTTACAGATAAACTTGTTCTTTAACCATTTTTAAGGTTTTTAACCTTAGATGTTTAACCTTTAAAGGTTTTTCTTTTTTTTTTTTTTTAGTGGCTGTGAAGTAGTTTGTAATAGTATTCAGATGATATCTGAAATAAATCTAAGATTTTTTTTTTTTTTAAAACTTTGCTTTGAGCGATATCTTTCTGATAGTCACTTACAGTACCTTATAGCAAGCAGTCCCTTGGTAAGTTGTTCTTTTTAGACATTTAAGTTCACTGAAGTTGTCTATGACTTAAAAAAGCTGAAAAAAATTTAGAAAATAAACACAGCGTTCTTATGTGGAAATGAGGCTATGTAAAAAAGACATTGTGATACTCCAATTCTAATGTCATGATGAATTCCATATAGAGAGCTTGGTTCCCAGCTTTCTGCACTTGCAAGGCATGCAAACGTCACATCAGCTCCGAGTTTGAGCCTTGTCCATCACCAGTGGCAGGTTCCACAGGGCAGTTTATATGCCAATTGTCCCCCAACTATCTCATCTCGTCCTTTCTCAGGTTGTGTTAGTATTGCTTCTTGGCATGGAATTGGAATTTAGTTAACCGGATGTATCACTTGTAATTCCATAGACTTCAGATTAATAAATAAAAGGAATTTTAGGAGGGGTGAGGGAAGAATTTTTCCTATATACATGCAGGTTAGGTGTTTTCAGATTCTTACAGTGAGCAATACTCTATACTAGTAAAAAACTATACTCTGGTATAGTTTTACTTTGCTTTCAGAGCAACATCTAGGTGTTAATGAAAAGCTACCAGTTACATGCTGGTTCCTGTGTTACAAATATTTTATTTAAAAGTGAAAAGAGGACCTCAGTCTCAAAAATATTTTTCTTTATTTGGCTTTTAAGTTGTCACTTCAGGCAAGAAGGAGGAGCAACAGAAAAGTCAGCTTTGACTTGCCCCATTTGCATTGAACACTTTGTCCGTTATACTGCTTCTCAAATCTTTATTTAGTTTTTGTTCAGTCTGCAGTGCAAGAGTTAGGTTATAAATACCAAATGTCACCTTTTTCTGCTTAGGTTTTAGGTTGTGGTTTTTTTCTGGCTGGGGAGCAGGTTTGTTTGTGTTGTTTTTTGTTTTGTCACAAGCTGATGTGCTGTGCGGGGACATACTGTGATGCCACAGCTGCATATTAATTGAGAATCATGCTGGTAAATCACACGGCATGGAGTTCTGGCTATAGGACATAACGTTTTCAGGGAAATTAAAAAGAAAAATTATTCCTACTGCTGCATCTCTATTAGTTTGGTAATGTTGTGATAATAGACCTGTATTCCTAACTGACATCCACTTGATAACATTGCTTTGGGAGAGAGAGTCATAGGGAACAAGTGAGAAACAAATCTTAAGTACAAAGTAAATTGAGCACAAAATACCTTAGTGATCTGCATAGTGAATAACAAATCACCCTGAAGCAATGCAAAGTCATAATCTCATTTCATTTGACAGATCCAGGGTGTCTGGTATAGCCCTATCTGTGTTATGTTCTTACATATATGTTTTTAGGTGATTCTTTTTCCAGGTACAGTGGCATCTTCTCTGAGAAATATTTTTTTAAATTATTTCATCTTAATTCCTTCCTATTAAAGTTTTGGCAGGAGTATAATAAAAGACATTGCTTTGAACTTGAGTGGTATCCAGTGATCACTGCAAAGCTGTGGTCAGGAGCAATGAGAGAGGGGAGCAAGTGGCCAGAGATGAAAAACCCTGCAGAACCATCTTTGTAATCTGTCAGCAATATCCCCCCTATAGTGGAGAAGCATTTCACCAAGTAAGATATTTGTAGCTTCAAAGCGTTGAGCCCGTGGTTGCATTCCATAGGGGAATTGTACCCATCTGAAGACAGTCCAGGTTTCACCGTTGCTCAGAATAGAAACCTTTTAAAACAGTCAGTATCCACAGCCTCCTTGCTCTCTTCCATGAACAGGATACCTCCAGAGGCTTGTGGTTTGTCCTGTGTATTTTCTAATTCTTCTATTCTCCTTTTTTAATAGAAGGATGACTCGGAGCATGTCTGAATACTTCTCAAATGTCCCTTGACTTTTGCCACCTATTGAGGGAGAGGTGTGATTATAAAATCTCGGCCAGGGAAGTACCTACCTTGTAAATCTCATCTGCCACTATTGAGAAAATACAGTGTCTACTCCGTGCCAGGAACTGTGTATTTATCATCTGTTTACTGTACAAGTGTAGTCTCAGGTTAAAGCCTGGTCACATTAAACTTCAGTGCTACAGGACTCTGTCCATTGTCTTTTATTTACTTCAGTGTTTTGTAGAAATACAAGGTTGTCATTCATGAAATAAGAAGCAATTCAAACACTTTTCATAAATCTCCTTCTTGTAAATCTTTGCTGAACAAAACACAATGCTGTACCTGAGGTAACTACTCAGTAATGTCTTCAAGACGACTAATGCTTTTGTTAGAGGATCATTCTTTGTGCAGCATTATATTTAAAGGCAGTCTCTTAAAAATCACTAGTCCATTTATTTTATTTTTTTAACTCGAGCTTTAATCTTTTTTTTTGTGTAAGACTGTCTGCTTTTAGAGGTAGTCTCTTCCTCTATTATAATTTTGGCAGTTTAGGTGTAGGGTTGGAGTTTATGAGTACAACAAGCATTCTACTATGTTAGTTTTTTACTATAATGAGTCCAGCAACTTTCAAACTATCATTTGCAGAAGTTAATGTTTAAGGTGTACGTATCACATGGTCTGGTACTGGAATACAAATGTAGTTAACTTAATAGTAAAATAACTCTCTACTCCAGAGTGGAAACTATTCATTAAAATAGCTGAAGCTAGTTAAGTTGTTCTGAAAAATACCAGTTAGCAGCCATTTTATAATTTAGGATTACAGTGTACTAAATAGGGAGAAGCCAAAATTGGGAGATGTTCATGTGCTTGATAGTCTTAGCCTGACTCAGTTCAGGCTATTAATCTGTTACTGTTTCATAATATTTATACATTTTTTTAATTGTAACTTTTGTCCATGTGTTCTGTTTTACGTTTGCCAGCTGGACAGGAAACTTTTAACAGAGAGATTTCAAGAGAAGGTGAATTTGGAGTGAAAACAGAAATTTAGGTGCAGTAGGCTAGTATACGCACATTAGCATGGTCTGTGTGGTTTTGCTGTGATGGGGTTTTATAGTGGTTATGATCATCATGTCCCATGTGCACAATGTGAAACCACGTAGTATTACAAAGAGGAGGAAAGTGATGTGTATGTCTTGTGTCGTGCCATTGCCCAGAGTTGAATTTTATAACCAGTGAGGAAATTGGCATGATGAATTTAAGTATCTCAGATGCTGAAAGGGCAGTTCCTTTTAAGGGCCTTGGCAGTTGTTAATTGCTGTTTAAATGCTCGTGTAACAAATGCATTAAACTGCACGTTCTCCCCAAATTGAGGGATGCAACTCAGAGAGACAAGAGACAATCTGAGAAAAGATCTTGGCATAACATCTTTAGCAGCCAAAGTTGGCATCTGATTACCACATTATGTGGACAGACCACTTTTTTTTTGTGCGGAGCAGCATCACTGAACCATGCTAGAAGCTGAGTCTGATAAGTGGAGATTAAAATCTGCCAGACTTAAAATGCAGTCAGTTCCTGGAGATGGAAAGGAGTATTATGTTTTTTAATATGAAAACTTGAAAAACATGCCTTCTGCCCTGTTTGGTTGTAAAGAAGGAAGGCAGGCACTCCTGCCTTGAGTCAGAGAGTTGGGAATCCAAAATAATTGAAAATATGTAATTGGCTGGGGAATCCTAATGTCTGCATAAAGCCTTGGTGTCCCAGCAGACTACACGGATTTCAAAATGATGCTTTAGCTGCATACGCTTTTGAGATAACAGGTTGTATTACTGTGATGGACACCCTGTAACTCTGGAATCTGGTGGGGAAGGATGACTGGAGGGAAGGATGTAGAATTTGAGAAGGTTGTGGGTGTAGGAATGTGATGTTGGGCATCTTGGTGAAGCCTTGTAACAGACCTGGCGGTGGAAGAGGCTTCATTCAAGTTCTGAATTCTGGTTTCCCTGGAGTCACATCAAGCACTTGGATAGGAAATCATTCATCTTGGGCACCGTAAATATCGAACTGAAATACAAATTTGTAAGATGCCAACTCTGTTAGTGTTGCTGCTCAATGAATTACTTGTCTACCTATTTCTTGCTTTAGAAGTACAAAAATCTTTATAGATATCTATTCATAAGGTGTCTACTTGCTTCCATTGCTAACCTTAATGGAACTAGGCGATTTCAGATTGATAGCAGCTAATCACATACTTGAACCCATAAATAATTAATTAGTAAAGAAAAGCCAAGTCTAAATTGGTGATTAGGCAACTTATTCCGTATGCCAAGGATTAGGCAATTGCAGTTACACATCTTCCCCCAGTGGAACTGTTCAACAAAAGGAAGAGGTACATATTTCAAACAAAAAATAAGCATGAAAAGGAAACTAAGACACAGACAATGTGAGAATATGCAAACTGAAGTGGAACAATATAGACAAAAGGAGCCTTCAAAGTGACCAGATACCAGCTGTTCTGTAAACAGAGGAGTAGCTCAGAAACTGAGGAAGCAGTATTTTCGTTCGCCAATTCTTTCTGCATTATGGAAAAACATTAGTTTCTAAGCAAAGGAATGTTCAGCCTTATTGTAACAATTAGTGTCAGATCTAAAGAACACTCTTAGGAAATTGAAATGAAAGGATACATCAGTGCAGTAGCAACCTAAGTTTTTCAGTCTTCAAAGATTGTCAGTTTTTACATTGGAAGAGGATTTATTAAACATGCTAATATGCAGAACACAAGTGATGTTTCCTTGGTTTCTATGAAGCAAGGAGTCATTCTCCCGCAAAACGGTGGCATGTGAATACAGCGATGGTCAGATGTCTTTAAGATTTTTTTGAAAGAATCAAGTAGCAAGTGGGTAATAATTCATGACTGGTGTGCACAATCACTTTGAGTATGTTTATGGTCTTCATTAGGCTTAGTACTCTGCAGCTGCCAGCAGTGGGAATGAACCTGTTAACTAATTAAGAGATGTGCTGAGTATTTCCCGTAGAAGTAGCAGCACGGCAGCTAAACAGCTACCTCTGGTTTGGAAAATGGGATGGGAATGTATGAACAACGTAAATCTCCTGTGATGCCATCTGGAAGAGACATGGATGTTGCTCTGATTAAAAAGGCTTCGTCCTTACCATGTCATGGAAGCATCCAATGATAAAAATATTACTGAATAAATACATGCTTGCAACAGCGCGTAGACACACTAATTACAAGCAGGTGTGACAGACAGGTATAACCAGTACCTGAGAAAATTGTGACTAACATGTTTTTTGCTAAGCACCATGCTGTTCAGTATCTATTTCTTTTGTTTGCTTGCATTTTCCCTCTCCAGTGCGTTATGTTCCCCTAAAAAGACTTAACCTGGCACAGCAGAGGGGCTGCCTCTTTGCCATGCCTGGCCATTGAAGGCGCTGACCTGAGCATGGTGGAGCTGACCGGAGGGAAGGAGGTTATATCTCTCCTGAGATATACAAAACACAAGTATCTAGAGAAAGCTAGAGCCAGCAGAAGGAATTAGGGGGAACAAGGTTAGCTGAGTCTTTGAAGCATAACTACAAATCCCTGAGAGACAGGGAGAGGACATGGAGGTAATAGAGGGAAAGAGGCTTTTCCAACTGACTGTGTGGAGTTTGATGCAATCTTGGAAGCCCTAAGGGTTGATGCATTGAGAACAAAGGCTGGCTGGATGGAGAGGAGCCTGCTTGAGGATGCAAGGGAAGATACGCTTACAGATTCCTTTTATTTCTCTCTGACTGAGAATTTGGAAACCGGCACTTTGATCACAAGATTAGCAACTAAATAGGACAAAATAAAAGAGTGTGGAAAAGCGAGGGAGAAGAAAATGGAGAAGAGGAGGAGTAGAAAGTTGCGGTAGTTTTGACTGTGTTTTTCCTCTTTTGACTACAAGAAATTATGTAGCAAAGGTCCCAAGCTACAATAGGACTTCTGTGGTGTTGATATATGCGTAAGGTCCTGCGAGCCTTTTATCCTGAAATACTTTAGTGGGGTTTTTTTTTTGTTCAGTTTGCATGTTTAAAGTACGAAATTACTTGTGGGTACTTGTGTGTACTTTGAACAGAGGGTATGACAGAGCCTCCATAAAATCTTGACTACCTTAAAGGTAGTGGCTAAAATCAACTATGTGAGGGGTTTTTTTTCCTTCTTTCAGTAAATGTTTTCAGGTTCCCCCAACCATATATTTCTCCAAAATCTTAGGCTTACAGTGTCAAAAAGTGCTGCTAAAAGTAACTGCTAAGCAAAATTATTATTATTAGATATGTATTATCATACACCTTGAACAGTGTTAAACTTGACTGCTTGTGCTTGTTACTTTTGATTGCTGATTTGCTCCAAGTCTGATTATAATCCATTTTATTAAACTTCTGTTGCAAAAAAGCTGGTACATGCTCTAAAACACGCACTTAATGTTTGCAGATAAAAAGTGTTTTTATTCCCCGAACTTGATGAATTCTGTTTCCTAATTGACAGAGGATACACTGTGTTATTTTTATGGTGTATTAGATGGGAAAAATACCTGTTTTATAAATCTTCCTGCATATTTGCTACCAACGGAATGTACTGCATTTGTATCATTTATGAACTCATGGAGGGATGGTGGACATACCGTGCCCTGAAAGGACATCTTACTGGGATCTAATTTTCAACTTTCACATGAGAGTAAGAATCAACTGCAGGTGCAAATCAGTGGAAAAAAAATTAAAAAAATAAAGAGTTGTGAAATCTGTATGAAAGGCACAAGGAGAAGGTTAACACAGGAAGCGAATGGCTAATATATAATAATAGGAGGAAAATTTTACAAGGTAATATCCACAAGTCAAACAGCAGCATCAGTTGAGTAATTTTCAGCAGGAAGGTGTTATGAGACAAGTCTCATAAATGAGTTTATCCTTTCTGAAGGTCTGATCCTATGTATGTTCACTGGGCAAAATGCCCTCTGACTTTCAGAAAGTCTTGAAATTTTTAGCAGTTCTTGTGTGAATTTGGTCTGCCTAAGATACTTAGGCATGGTGCAGTAGTATCCCTGCCTAAATCAATGTGTTCTTGCTTTTTGGGTTTTCTTAGTTGTTTCTAGAGATGTCATAGGTTTGAAAATAAGATAAAAAATCTGAAAGTTAATTTCAAAGTTGAATATCTCCTTAAGAGCCTGTGACCACATGCAGAGATACACCTAAATTTTCAATATTGATATAAAAGTTGCTGTATCTTTGTTGATAGCAAAAGCTGTAGAAAATGATAAAGGCTGGCTGTTCTGTATGCTGTTTCTGCATTCAAGGGAACCATAATCAGGGCATACATCAGGTATTTGGAGGGTTTTCAGTGTAGTTAACATGGGCTTTTTGCTCTCTTTGGCAGGTTTGTAAGAACATTTTAAATGTTTGTGTGGTACCCCATATGCACAGTTTTCTGGGGATGGGATTTTGGTGTTGCAGTAGTGAAGGGCTGAGATGATAGCAGTATTTTTAAGGTATTAATGGCACGCCAAATTAAAACAAGGTCTGAAAAGAAAACTTTCGGTGGCAAACTAAAATATCTTCCCTGAGATTGTAGTTCTTGGTTTGCATACTTGGAAATTCTCAGCAACACCCCTGTCTCAACTCGAAATTAAAATTCTCCTCCTCAAGCATGGTTCTTAGATCGAAGTTTAAAATTTCATGAAGGCGCAGAGATTTATTGGCCTCCCACTGACCATGTTATTTGCTGTTCCTAACATCTGCGAGCCGCAGCAGAGAGCGGGTGCTGTGACCCTGCTGTCGGTGGGCGCCAGCCCCAGTGCGGTCCCTGTGAGCCCCTCTCGTGTGCCTGGAGCGGGGCGCTTGGAAGGGGCAGCCGGATGCCAGCCGCCCTCTCCCCGTGCCTTTGCAAGGCTACTGTGCCGAGCGGTCCCGGGAAGGAGCCGCAGGTCGGCTGCCCGGTGCCAAGGGAGCAGAGCAGAACTCGTGAGACTCGCTTGTCTGACATCAACCACTGAATTTCCATGCGAGTTCTTGAAAAGTGGGGGCAGCAGTCACCGTTGAAAACGGTGCTTTCAGGGGTCATCCCTTAGTTAAAGCAAGATACAGGAGGAAAAAGGTCATGAGGCCTTTTGGTTCTTTGATTTTAATCTTGATCTCCTTGTCAGTTTTGGGACTGTTGAAGACCAGAAGCAGGTCTAGTTTTATGGACACTTTTCCCTCCAAGCTTCTCATTAAATCAGCGAGGTGTGGAGGTGTCCACAAAACTAGACCTACTCCTTCACAGTCTGGTCACGACTTTCGGGTTTACCTTTATGTAGAGGCAGAATAGGGTCTGCCGTAGACCCAGGGCAACGATTTGACTTAGCCATGATCCTGCTTCAACTCAGCCTGATCCCAGGAAGGCTGGGGTGGCTGGTGCTGGGAGATGGAAAGGTAGCCCATTTCTCCTGAAACAACACTTCTGTTGCAACTCCTTCCCTTCCTGGGGCGAACCCCTGGTCCTTGTCAAAGTAATACTGTGTCTTACCTACGCTGAGCTGGTTCTGAACAATGTGTAGCTGGCTTGGATTTGAGAGGAGTGAAGTCAAATGCAAAAGTTAGAGGAAGGGGTAAGTGTCTTCAATTTAAAAACACATTAAAAGGTTGCATGACCATCTGCGAGCATAGCTGGTACATGAACGCTTTCAGGTCCACTCTGAGTGTGTGCCTTCTGGACGCCCCTGTGCTCACTGAAGATTTTCTGTTGCTGGGTGAGGCACATAGACTTCTGAATTTATTTATTTCAATAGACATAATCGCTACAGCTTTGCTGGTTTAGTAGCTAAATACAAGGGAGATCTCAATAGGTGAAAAGTTTGCCGTAGCCTGCAGAGCCACACTTCAGTCAGTAAGTCCAGCTGCTAAAAGCATTGTTTAAGCAAGAGTAATGTATTGGTAGGAGATGGCTTTGCATCAGTTTTAGGTGAAATTATTTGTGTAACAATGTCTGCTAAAGCTTAACCCTTTCACAGTCCACAAAGGTGGCTGTAGTCAAGTTAGATGTAGAAGTTATTCTAAAGCGTTAGCTGTTTGGGGTTTTTTTTGTTTTTCTTTTAATTGATCTGGCTAACACTGGCCAAGCAAGCTTATTTGTGAATGTTTAAGTTGTAGATTTGTCTCATTCTCGTGTTCTGACTATGGCACTTCTGTGTTCATTGTCATAAAATTCAAAAGGAAGTTACAGTTTGCTAGGAAGATAATTTGAGAAATGAATCAGAGTGACTCAAAAAGCATGTAGGTGCTAGGGTGACAGCTGGCTTCAGTTCATAAATAACTATTTTGATAACAAGACAAAGGAGAAAATAGAAAGAAAAGTTTTCAAAGAATTTAAAAACAAACACGATTTCCATTGAACTGTCTTGCAAAGAAGAGGAAAGGAAATACAGTGGAATGTTTTGCAAAGGAATCTACGTTACAATAAGTTCTTGTTTTCAGCAGTATTAGTGTTGTAGGGTTTTCTGCAATTCCCCATATAATGTGTCAAAAGTGAGCAGCGTATTCTGCATAGTGACAGTTCTTATGTCAGTATACAATTACATTGTGCTTTTTCACTTAAAAATATTTCCTGTATTTTCTCTAACTTGTTTTTTTATTCTTTTTCTCACAAGGCACCAAATTTTGGTTTTGAATTGTGTGTGCTGTCTGTTAAAACATGATGTTTTCCTTTTGTCTTCCTAACACTGAATTTAGCATGATTTTTTGCTTGGAAAGTTTCAGTATGCTAATACTGTTACTGCATTTTAACTGATGCAGTTTTTCCAGAAGGTCTGTATGTGTCCTACTATCTTATTTCTTAAGGAAATATGTACTAGCAATTAAACAAAAGCAATAAGTTTTAAATGTTGCTATATACGTAAGGTAACGTAACCAGGGAATCATAGACTGGTTTGGGTTGGAGGGGACCTTTAAAGATCATGTAGTCCCACCTCCTTGTGATGAGCAGGGACACCTTCAACTAGATCAGGTTGCTCAGAGCCCCATCCAACCTGGCCTTCAATACTGCTAATCATGGGGCAGTAGATAAATGGGTAATTTCACTTACCTGTGTTTGTAACAAAGTTATTAGATAATACTTGCTATTATAAAATTATATATTTGAGAACCATAAGAAAAAAAATGAAAATAGGGCAAAAATTTGATAACAAATTCAGACTTCTGAGGTGCTGTAACTTTAACAAGTACTAGATCAGACAAAACTGCTGTAATTGTATTTAAAACTCATGGCTTTTCATTTGCTGTCACTTTGAGATAAATGCTTAAGGCACCTTTGATGGACCTATAATGTATAAAAATACTTATTTTCTGTATATGTAAATGTGTACGTTTATGAGAAATGATTGAGAAATCTATTATGAAAACCTGTCTCTTGAGTATGCGGTTTTGCCTACAGTTTTGTGTGTGCATTTGTCCCGAGTAAAAATGGTCCTGCTCCTGGAGGTCTTGCCACTCCTGTTGGTGAAAGTATTCTTGTTATCTTGGGACAGGGGAAAATGGGATCCACCACCATGAGTTCATGTGCCACTTCAAACAGTCCGAATTTCCTTCTGAGCAGATCCAACGTTTAATTTGTATTTTCCAGGCCAAAGATCACGTGGATATTGGTCCTCTGGCCCTTACAGTGCGAATCCATTTTCCATTAACTGGACTTTGGTTGAAAAATACTGCATTTTTAATAAGAATCATAAAGCAGGCTGGATCTCCAGTACATGGTGCTGTAGCAGAAAGAGAATGGGCTACAAGAGAGATTAATAAGATTTTTGAGTCGCAAAAGCATTAAGTCAGCTTAAATCTATTGGTTAAGCTGCTCGAAACTGGTAATGCATTAATCTTGAGCTGTGGTGTGGAGCACAGCCATTGTTGGTCTGCATTAACACGTCTCCGTGATCACCTTGTGCTTAGCTCTTTTTCAGACTCAGCAGTAGCAGTGCCCTAAGTCTTACTTAAGGTGAAATATGCAGAAGATCGGTTAACGAAGCGTACACAGCGACTCTCAGTTAGCAGCTGTCTGGTTTTACCTGCTTTATGGGTACCGGGACTATAAATTTGGGATGGCCGTGGCTGGCTGTTTCTTCTGCCACAGAGCCATCCGTCCCAATTTGGAGTCTTGAGCCTGGTTTTGACCCTCCTTCTGCCAGTGGATCTGACCGTCTTCCACCCCTGTAAGGACTGCAAAAGCCTCACTCAGGGGTGGTTGTGGTTCTTAGCTTGACTAGTCCTATGCTTCTTCTGCACTTTTTTCATTTCAGGTCAGTGCAGATAAAACTCCAAGTGAAAAGCACTGCTACGGTCCGTTTAGCTGGTGTAAAGGTCTCCTAGTCCAGAAGTGGCATGTCATTTAGAAATTCTTTTGACAGTTATTTACTTCAACGGTTTTGAAAATGACAATGTTGTTTGTTTTTTTTTGTTGTTTTTTTTCTCATTCTTTTTGAACCCCTGTTTTATATGTGTGTGTTGGTTTTGGTTTGTTTTTTTTTTGTTGTTTTTCCTCTGCCTAGACCTGGTTAACCATTTCTGTGAACAGGTCCTCAATTTTTTACTTTGTCCCTACTTTCCTGTCGTAGCCCCATCTTCCCCTGGTGTCGACTCCGTACCCTTACAGCGCACAGGCAGTCAACACGGCACACAGAACGCAACAGCGACCTTCCAGAGGGCCAGCTATGCGGCCGGCCCAGCCTCCAATTACGCAGACCCCTACCGACAGCTGCAGTATTGTCCTTCTGTTGAATCACCATACAGCAAATCTGGGCCAGCCATCCCACCCGAAGGGACCTTGGCTAGGTCACCTTCCATTGATAGCATTCAGAAAGATCCCAGGTGGGTGAAACCTTCATTGTCTACTTTTTTTTCTCGTTCGTGCGGAGGTTTGTAATTGCGGTTTGCTTTGTATGTTTCTGCTGTTGAATATTTAAAAAAAAAAAAAAAAAAAAAACACTACAGAAAACGAGCCAAACCAAAAAAACACCAAACCAAAGCCGTGATTGTACATGAAAGATTTTGTTTGCATAACAGCTTTGTCCTACTATTTTACCTTGGAAGGCTCTCATGAGCTCTTCTGCGAAATGAAATGATAGGTCTTGAATATGTGTGTTTACATTTAGCCTGCTTTCTGTAGCGCCACCCCTCAAAAGCTTACAAAAAGTGATTTTCTCTGGAAATGGGAGGAGCGGTGGGACTGTTTTGACTCTGTAACCATTGTGGATTGAATTTTCAAGTTGCTCCTTGGGCATAAGGTGTTACAGTTGTTGGCTTGTCTGCTGTTAATATTCAAAAAAGGATATTCTGGTATTGAACAATGAGAGTGAGTAGTGTGGAAGCAACGCGGAATCAGCCTTATGCTTCACCCTGTGTGTTGTGCGGGCTTCTAATGCCAGTACCTGGTACCAGAATGTACATACATTCTATATATATATACACAAATGTATACAGCTTCACAGAAATGGTTGTTGCTGTGCATGCTTTTTAAATATGTAGCACAACTTTTAGTGTTGCTGTGAGGCATGACCATTCTCGCATACTGAGGGAAGGTGCAAGGAGGAAACTTTATAGTCATACATACCCCAAGCAGGCAGGTGGATTAGAGAGAGTGAGCTTTCTGGCAAATGATTTGACTTCCACTCTGACAGTAATGGAAATGCTAACTGTAATCCTCAGTGCACTTGGTGATTTTGTTCAGTTTTTGAAAGCAAGTTTCTTTGGTAACTTAAGTTTAAACTTGTTGAAAGTGTTAATTTATACAAGGTTTTTCTACAGCAGATGGTGTGATTTATTTTTTTTTTTTTGCTGTGCGTAATTTAATGATAGGAGAGCCCAAAAAATTGCCCCCAACAAAAGTGCTGGAGGTGTTTAAACAGCAATTTGAAAAGACTTCTTTCTCTGCATTAAAAACCAGATATTCACGACATGATCTCTCTACTCATTTCACATTATAGCAGTTCTCCAGCCAGGAACACAACAGCAGCTAAATTTTATGGCACATCAGAAACATCACTGCTCACAGCTGCTTCAGCCATTGCAGAGTTCTACTTGTTGAGAAAACTTCTGTCTTCAACCTCTTTTTTTCCTTAGCTTTTGATGTTCCTCCAGAAATTTGAAAAGATACAATCTGAATTCCTCCCCTTCTTCCCTCTGCCCCTGAGCAAACATTGGTAACCAGAGGGAAACGGTCTTTTTCTGAAACCTCTGTATTTTGATATACTTGTATTCCAGAATATAAAAGCCCGTGAAGGAAACTGAGCTTTGCTTTGTAATTGTCTTGTGTTCAAACGTAAAGAAAATTACATCAGGAGTGCACTATACCAGAGGAGAAATTACTGTAATCCATATGATGTGTTCTTAGGAG
Organism: Chionis minor; assembly: GCA_013398295.1. Taxonomy (NCBI): domain Eukaryota; kingdom Metazoa; phylum Chordata; class Aves; order Charadriiformes; family Chionidae; genus Chionis; species Chionis minor. Next base: position 174,783 of record VZSF01000950.1, on the reverse strand, counting down.
AAGCATGATGATGTTGAAAGCACTATTCCCGACAGACAGGAAAGACACATTTACAGCCTCTCTACAGGTCTAGACACAGTATCTTTTTTAAAAAAGGTAATCTCTATTTAGTTGCTCTTCTATCACTTCACAGCTGTTATTCAGCTACTATATAGGATATGTGCTTATAAACGAAGATTTCCTCTTCCAGATTTTTCATTTGCCAGCTTTTTGATTCTTTCTGGTCTTGTGATACCATTTGTGTGTTCATGTCTTGATTTCTGTAGGTAAAGTAGGAGCGAGCAGGCAGCCAGCTACAACTTGAACTTGATAAACTCTTTAGAGAGGGTCATTAAATATTATTACTAACTACTATTAGATGGATTGGGATTTGTCACAAAATAACTTTTGTAAAAAGAGGTTAGCATTACTCTTGATCTCACTCAGTCCATCTATGGACTGTGCGTGGTGTCTCTTCCTTAGGATTGCTGCCCTTACTCGTTGGTTCAAATAATTCTTCAAAAAAGATGTCAGAAGCACCCCTGACTATGTTGTGCCTTAGTCTCTAGAAGATGTGGTCCACTGTCCCCAGAAGCTATAGTTCCACCTAGGCAGACTGGCTTGTGAAACTGTCTGTGTCCCCCAGCAGCTGCTGATTGTTCATGGAAAGGCATTGAAAAATGGGAAAGAGTTTGGAGAAAACACAGGCAACCAGGAGACTTCTAAAAGGTTGATTTCTATGGATAGACTACAGAAATGTGGATAAATGACAAGTGTGGAAAGGAAGGGGATAGAAGACTCTCCAGATGCTTGAAAAAATACTATGGAAGGACAGAAATGATTTAGGGTAGCATGTGGGTGGTATAATTAGAAGTACTGGCTTTAATTAGGAAAAGGAAAGCATGGCCCAAATACAAAAAAAATACTTTTAATGGCTGTGTTAAGTTGGGTTGTATTCCCCAAAGGGTTATCCTTTATACATTACGTAGCAAGAACAAAATAAACATCTTGGTCAGTGGACGGACTTTGTCAGTTGATAAGTCTCCGTACAGACCTGTTGCTCCTTCAGTTGGCTGGGGATTTTGGTGACCGACATTAGTCATGGAGGGCAATAGCAGGCATCATTTTCAGACACTGAACCTACCTGTCCAAGCAGAGGTCCAAGCAGAGGCTCACTGGTAGGGGAAAAACTGCAAGACAAAAGCAGATGAATTGCAGGCTTTTGATTAGCGTTTGCTATATGTCATTGAGTTCAAGATGAGAAACAGATACCCAGAAGAGAATGTACTCATCCTAATAAGCAATTAGTGTTCCTAAAACTGAACTTTATTTTCTGGAATCTTCAATTCAGGCGGAATTTCCATCTGAAGTCCCAGAAAAATGGTTGGCAGGCACTGATGTGGTTGACAATTTTTTCCATTGTTTTCACCATGTAGTTTGGATTACTAATACTTCAGTTTTACATACGTATTTTGAGCTGACATTTGGCAAATGGAATTTTAGCTCAACATCTGTTCTGCATCATTCAGCTGTCATAAAAAGCAGTTTAATGTTCGTTAACTTAAAGTTTAGGACAAAAACTAGTTTTAAAAAGTATCAAGATATCTCTTACCAAGTTTGTGGTAGGAGATAATTTTTAATTTATGCAGGCAGACTTTCTAGCTGATATGAGCTCATATAACAGGTAGTAAAAACTATATACATCTATACTGGCAGAGAGTCTGTGGCTTTCTTATTTAAAAAGGAAATAAGTCCCTTATCACCTGCCAGAAATAAAACTTAAGTTCTGCGTATGGAAAATGAAAAAGTTGAATATCAAAGATAATTTACAGATTGATTCTTCAGAGCATTCTTTTATGTTTACTTCATATCAAAAAAGGAAGAGAAGCATGCAGTAGGGCTGTGATATAAACTGTTTCATACCATAATCTCTTGCATGAAACAGTGGCAGAGGGAGGAAGGGAAAGCGTACAATACTTAGTTTCTAATTATTATTATTGTCTTGCTTTTTGGTTCCTACTGAACTGGGAATGGGAGAATTCATGAGTATTTTCAAGTATCAGTAATATATGTTCAGATGAGATTTTCCAGCATATTTTCATTTAAGAAAGAGTAATTTGTCTCTTGGCACCAACAAATTACCTAAGGTTTGTCTATTCCTAGACTTCAGGGGAACTAGGGCGCCCTAGAAATAGAAATGCTGGTATCCAGTTGTCAGTCTGTGTGCCTTCCAATCTTTACTCTGAAAGGTGAACCTGACAAATGTGTGTAAATTACTTTATTTTTTGAGGTTTTAACCTACTAAAAAAACATGTACATATATATATATATGTGTGTATATATATATACACACCACTGCTGATAAATCACACTTGCTGCATAACAGGTGAAAAATATGTAATTTTCACATCCTTCAGTTTAAACACATACCAGTGAAGTTTTACAGTAACAGTGGGTTTGCTTCTATATGGACTCACTGTTTGGTGGGTTGAGCCAGCATGTTCCTTCACTGTTTAGTTACTTCTCTTCTTACCTGCTTTTATTTGCTTGCCTGTATACACACATCTTTTCCTGCAAAGAAACTGGCAAGAAGCTGAGTTAACAGCAAAAATTACGTGAAATACATTCCATTAAGGCCATCAAAATGACTTTCAGAGTTCAAATGTCCATTTTCATATTGCATTGAGTTATATTGATCTACATTTAAAAATTTCCTTTATGGCATCCCCTTTCCCAAGATACGCATTTCAAAACCCTTAAAACTGTACAGAAGAAATGGGGTAATTTGATGAATGAAGCTGTAAAGAGTTCATTCTTTGTTATAGAGCAGACTGAAATAGTGATTGGGCTTTTATTTAAAAATAACTAAAAAAAAAAAAAAATGGAAACACAAAACCACTAGTAGTAGCATCACATTCCAACTTTACAGGAAAACAGAATTTTTAAAGACCTCTATCTCATTGTTGTTCTAACCTTAAGAACTGTCTGCGTATAGGTCAAGATAGAAACAGAGTTTTCCAGTTACGTCATGATTTAACTGTAATCCCTGAGACATTTCTGCTCTGTTCTGTGCTTTCAGAGTCAACTTTCCATTTCGTTCCTCTGCTGCCTTTAATTTCCTCCTAAGCAGAAGATGACGGTGCTGTCTGTCTATCTTCTAAACTTTTAAATTGGCTTGCTTTCCACTTGTGAAAGGAAAGAAAATAGATCAAAACATTTTCTGTGGACTGTAAGTTTCAAAACTCATCCTGTGTTTTTTCTAGTTGCTCCCCATCCCCCAACAAAAAAATAAAAGAATGCTGTTTTCAAAATGCAAGCTAGAGAGCTTTCTTTTTCTGTAGGAAAAGTGATAGAAGTAAAATAAACTCTCGGTAAGTTTCTGTGCTCCAGTAAAACTGCTTCTGAGATTAGCACACAGAGTTTGGAACATAGCCTGCTAAAAGATAAGTGTTTCTGCAGGAGTCTTCACAGCATATTTAATCTCACTTTGTTCCAGGAATTGTCTCGGTGTTAGTAGTGTTAGTCTACTGTAAATCTGAATAGCAGCCAGGCACTTGAACAGTGTAACAAGGTACAAAAATAACAGTGTAAACCTGCGTGTGTAGGAGATTGGACATCTTGGTGGGAACGTGTCTGGTAGCTTCTTTGGGAAGGGTTGTCACCTTCTGAAAGAAACATCTGGTGGGGTAGAAGGCCCTGCTGTGACTACTACAGCTGGTGGCAACGCTGTGCGGCGCCGCTCTGATCAGTCCTGAGACGTGGGCTTGGGTTTTCAGAATCCAGAAGGCTGTTGGTGGTGTTGGTGGGTCTCTGGCATAACTCTATAACCTAAGATATAAAAGATTGAAGTTCATGTTACTGGTCCGGATGAGACAGAAACAGGGCTTGCAGACGTACCTCCCCGCTTTTATATGTCACAGTGTGTGGTGGGCAGCTCTCTTGTTTTACTCGGTAGTTTACCCTTATCTAAAATTAAAGGTAAAAGGGAGGGCGGGGTGGAGAAGCCATGGGAAACATTCTTCTAGTGGATCTGAGCACGTAAATGTTTGGCAACGTAGGCTTACCTTCAGAAGTAAATGGTTCAACTTCCTAGGTCGTACTAACACCCTGCTGAGAATTTTTTGCATCAAATCTACATAAGCCAGGCCCATTGTATTGGTAGAACCAAGCGGATGGCATTTGAGAGTGCTCGTTTTGTAGCTCTGTGTTTAAGTATATCTTTCGTTCAGCAAGGAAATAACCTGGTTTATTTTCCCTACATAAAAATTTTAGAGTCTCTCAGGCTTCAGTGTATACTCCTCTGAGTATAAAAACTTACCCTAAAAAAAAATAAAATCGAAGAGCCTAAACAGCATAAAAATAGACCTAATTGAAGAATAGCAAGTCTGGAGCAAATTGCAATTTGTCATACAGATCCTGTCTACGCAGAAGGCATGAATTTTTACTTTGTGCACAAAATAATTTTGAGAAAACATTGCAGGTATGATAAAATAAACAGCAATCTGTTTCCCTTTCCTGCTGTAGCTAACTAAGGATGAAGCCTGCTTCCTTAAAATAGGTGAGGTGGGAATCCATAGACTATCCTACAGTCTGTTAATTTGGGATTTGAGAAGACTTAGCTGGAAACCTTGGCTGAAAAAGGCCTTCCTAGAGAATAAATGAGGAGCTAACTGGTCCATGCAAGTGTCAATTTGAACAATTTGGAAAACTTATTTGAGTACATTACTGTATATGCCAACAGTTTGCCTGCCCACTGCTTACATTGAGGTGGTTTTTAAACGGCTGGGGAGGCACTGAACGTTGGTGAAGTCATTTCACAGTGCAGCAAATGCAATTCAGTGCAATGCACAAAAACATCTACCTGCATTTGTTAATTTTTTTTTCTCTTTAGAATTTGCCCCATGTTGTTTAGCAACCTTCTTTCTCTGGGAGAAATGCTTGAGGGGAAAAAAACAAAACGAAACCAAAAACCACAACCAAAACTGAAGTGTACTCTACAGGAATAAAGTGGTTTTAGCTCATGAAGCACTGGTAGCCACTTTCTCTCCTCTATGACTAGTACCATTTTAGTGGCGGTGCAGGAGGCCACTCCATTTTGTTGCCATCATATCTTTAAAGAAATCTGATCCTATCATTAACAAACTCCCCTACTGTAATCCCAGAACATCACAATTTCAGTGTATCACAGTAACGCAGGTGGTGCTGGTCCATATACCTTGAATAATGCGTCTGTCCAGAAGTGCTTTCAGTTCCTAAGCCATCAGCAGAGTAGAACAGGTTATATGTAGCCATTTTATCTGGTAGGTTATTTATGCAGTATACAGAATATAATCTTGAGAGAGATGGTGCCTCGTTTCTTGTTTAGATCTGAAAGTTTAGCTCTTAACAATCCTCTCTCTCCACCAGAAGGTAATTCCTTACCTTTACGCTAGAAGTAGAGAAGTGAAAGGCCACTTACGTACTTGTCAATGGTACAGGACGCTGGCAGGAGCTCTACATAAGTACTGTGTTCAGTTTTGGGTGCCACAGTATAGGAGGGATGTTGAGGTGCTGGAATGTGTCCAGAGAAGGGCAGTGAAGCTGGTGAGGGGTCTGGAGAACAGGTCTTATGAGGAGCGGCTGAGAGAGTTGGGATTGTTTAGCCTGGAGAAGAGGAGACTGAGAGGAGACCTTATCACTCTCTACAACTACCTGAAAGGAGGTTGTAGCGAGGTGGGGGTCGGTCTCTTCTCCCAAGTAACAAGCGATAGGATAAGAGGAAATGGCCTCAAGTTGTGCCAGAGGAGGTTTAGATTGGGTATTAGGAAACATTTCTTCACGGACAGGGTTGTCAAGCGTTGGAAGAGGCTGTCCAGGGCAGTGGTGGAATGGCCATCCCTGGAGGTATTTAAAAGACAGGTAGACGTGGTGCTGAGGGACATGGTTTAGGGGTGGTTTTAGCTGTGTTAGGTTTATGGTTGGATTCTATGATCTTAAAGGTCTCTTCCAACCCAAGTGATTCTGTGATTCTGTAGCGTTCATAAGTGCACGTCTAATAACTGGAGGGGAGACGAGACTGATAACTTGGTTTTGGACATTTTTATTCCCCCCCCCAATAATGCTGGTCTGCCACTTGAAGAATAGCAACAAAGCCTTTTCCACTGTTTCTTTTTTTAATCTGTTGCGTGTTTTAGTGGCTTCGTTGATGCAGGAAGAGGCAGGTGGACAGTGGGCCTCATCCTTATATTGTCTGTAGCTCATTTCTGGTTCTTGAACAGCATAATTGAGCTTCTAATGGTGAATATACATCTCAAAGCAGTTTCTGACTTTGTCTGCCACACGTTTTGCTCAGTATCCTGTGGCTCATTTGCAAACTTTGACAGATGCAAGATCCACGTGGTGCCTTTCTGTGATGACAGACTGTAAGAGCCAGAAAATGTTGTAAGTATATTTTCCAACCAGACATTAAAAACACAGGGAAGAACCATACTTTCAGGCTTTACTGGGCTCATGTAAGCTGTTACGATCTCTTGGCAAGATAAACCACATAAGCAGCTTCTCAGTAGTAACTCTTGGACATCTCATCAGCCAAATGGATAATAATGATCTTACTGTTTAGAGAGATGTTAAGAGTAAGTCAAATTTCTAAGGTGCTTCGAAGTTCAAAGGATAATTTTACTCTTACTTCCATGGGAAACACAATGAGAGACAGGGAAGGGAAGTGTATTAGGGGAGGAGATGAATATGGAGTTTTTCAAGAAGCTTGCTAAAATCAGGACACGTTATCTCAAATTTCTGTATTAAAAAAAGCAACTGAAAAACGTCCTCAATACTGAGACATAATGCGTTGTGCAGAGGTTGTTAGTTTCTGAAGCTGGACCTCAGTGTGCTGTTGCACAACTATTTTATAAGCAGGAAACAAAAGCCAACTAATTTTGTAGCCATTGTACAAAATGTGTCATAGAAAGTGCAGGAGATTTCTGTAGGAGAATACGACCAAGAGTTTGTTGAAATGTTTCTAATGTAGAGTTCAGCTAAAAATAATGCAGGGAAAGAATGATCAACAATGTTTATTAGTTTCTAGCTATAACTTTATAGCTTTTATAAATTAAGAGCCTGACTTTAAGAACCCTAGCTTTATGTAGATTAAATATGTTAGATGGGAATAGACCCATCTCTGCCAGCTCACTTGAGATCAGAGCCTGATGTGAAGTCAGCCCCACTCATTTCTTTCTCCAGGGCATCGTTGTTGTTCTGGCGAGATCCGTCACCTTCAGTTACATCTTTCTTTCTCTCCCGGCACCACTGCCCCACACCAGGAGCTTGATGAAGAAGTGAAGTTCAGAGATACATCACAGTTCTTAGCATTAAGCAAGTGGTTTCCTAGGAACCAAAAGCCACCACTGATCCCATAGAAGTCCTACAGCCTTTGTTGCCAGGGAAACTCCTAGTCTCTAGACTTACTGTGAAATATTTGATCTTTTTACTTGGTTTTGGTTTGTGGTTGGTTGTTGTTTGGGTTTTTTTAAGCCACTGCAGCAACAGTGGAATCACTTGCTGTTTAACTTGCCACCCACCCCTAATCATCTGGGGGTCATGTTTATCCTCACCACGCAATGAAGTGGAGGGATCTAGATAGTTGAAGACCTGGAAGGAAATGGAAAGGTTTTCTTAGCCCAAAGGATGACAGAGTGAAACCTCTAGGTTTCTTTGACATATCAAAGGTAAAAATACGTAGGAGTAAGGCACTGATGGGGAAAGGAGGAGCTATGCAAACTCTGTCTCAAGGTAAAACAGGTAGTTTAATTCAGGAAATGAGTAAACGCTACACAAGTTTAAAGAATAAAGTACTTGAATTTAGTTTTTTACTCTTTAAAAATCATTTGACATTAGCTTCGTAATCCTTTTGTTCCATACCAGAACATGATATAATTGGTTCACATACTACATTTCAAAGAGGAGGACTGGGTTTTGGTTTTATGCTGCTTGATGCTGTATTTTCCCTTTGACCTGCCTGAACTTGAGCATCTCAAATATCAAAACTTAGTTGGAAAGTTTGGCCCTGATAGCTGATAAAGCTAAAGAAGAGTGATTCTGTGTGTGTTGGTGGAAGTGTGAGGGATGAATACTAATAATGCAGGTGTAAAACCTGTTTCTTAGTAAATGCAGCTCCCTTACCCTCCTGTTAGTCAGGATTGTGTCAGGTTTCTGTGTTGGCCTCTCTCAGAAGCTGTGCTGATCAGTCAGCCTCACCTGTTTCAGCTCTTGTTACTGGTATGAAATGTGGTCCCTCTTCTTGACTCCCTGCGAGTACTGGAAACTAAATTTCCTGTAGCTGCTTTTTATGCAATTTCCTTGTCCTTAAAATATTCATGCTCAATAACATCTGTCAAAGCACTGCAAACTAATGCGGTGTTTTGCAGTTCCATAGTCCTGGCTCTCTCCTTACAGAAACACTAATGTGATTTCTGCCTCCAAAAATCAGCAAGGTTATTTCCACAACAGTTTTGCAGCATGGGGTTCTCCTATTTTTGATTTATAGATGATTGAAGTGCAGAATATCATGTTACCTTCAGGTATGAAACAATTTCTGGCAGAGTAAAGAACTGACTTCAAATCACCTGGGTCAGAACAATGCCGGGGGGGGGGNGGGGGGGGGGGGGAAGTTAGTTCTTTAACACGTCTCAAAAAAGAAGCAGGAAGGTGTTCCAGTGGTGGATTCCTCTGGCCTAAGGCCTGAGATGGTGTGCAAGATGTTAGGTATACTGTTTGTGACCTGGTATTTTCCCGCTAGGAAGGCACTGAGATGGATGAAACATTACCACGACTCTTTCCTTTGGCCACAAGGTGACATGAGGACAGCCTGTGACCACAGTGCCTGTTGGCGTGCTCTTTGGAGGGGACCTACCTGTGGACCCGACTGTGTGGGGAAATGGTGCTGCCTGGAGATCTACTGATCCCGTGCCCCTTGTCGTACGGGCAGAGCGGTGCCGCGTGCGCAGCCGGGGGTCACCAGACGTGAGTGGTGACGGGGTGGGATGGCCTCACCAGAGCCTGGAGCTGCTGCCGCCTTGCAAGGAGGACCTGAAGGAACAGTGGTGGTGAAGCCCAGGAGAAAGTGCTAGGACTCCAGGCAGAGGGGGTGAGCCTGGAGCAACCTACAGGTCTCTGTTTCACTTGGAGTTGATGCTTTCCCGGTGGCTGAATTGTATTCCTGCCCTCCGTTTTCGACGCTGTGAGCTGAGTATCTCTGAAATGTGAGCGCGCAGTTAGTTTTCTGTCTGCAGAGAGTCAAGGTGGCTGGGCCCACTCACAACTGATATTTTGCTGTTAATAAAGCGTAAGACGTCCAATATTTGAACTATTTCAGCCTGGTGTAATTCACATCCAATGGTTCACGGATTGAAGCTGCCTTTGTTGTTTGGTGATGTGATCATGTAATTACGTAGGTGTTCATATCACTGAGCCTAAATTTATGGTCTAGAATGGCCTTAAAATGGCTGGCAATTTTGTTTTATTTTTTTCTCCTACAAGAAGTTGGCTTTTGTAACAGGTTACCCTTTTTATGCCTTTTTGAGTTTTCTCTATAGTTCTGTGATTCCTTCCAGTAACTTTTAATAGGGAAGGCTTGACATTTTCTGCATCCGAGTTGTCAAATGTGTTGTAAAACTCTGGCTGCACACAAATTGGTGCACAGAGGATCCGTTAGATGGTTTGATGATAGATAGCTTTTTCAGGAAAAAAATGGGAGAAGAGGTTTGATTTTTCCTGTGGCTTTACAGTCCTAGCTGAGAATGGAGTTTGCAATGGACAGCCAAGTCACAAAACCTCCATTTAGGCAAAGCTTTTCCTCTCATGTACATAGCGATTCTTTTAAATACATAAAATCTTCTCTGGGATGAAATCTTCTTTGCATAGTCTTCTCTAGCGGATAATTTGTTCCATTTGTCAGCAGCTACATTTTTTTAATGAAGTTTTATCCTAAACTGTAAAGGTTTTATCTGCAGCCGCTAAAGGATAACAGATCCTGTCAGCCGCTGCATTTTCTGTGGCACCTCTCCAGCAACCATCTGTTACCTTTCTGCTTCTGCGTGATTTACAAACCAGAATCTCTCCTCCTAAAATAAAGAAATAAATAAAATAACAGAGAAGCGCTGCACAAAAACTTCCTTCTGAAGTATGTAACATTATATGTCTATTCAGTAAGTGCTATTTCAGTAAAAATGGGAGTCTAGTTCTTGGGTCTGCTAAGTCAGAGCAGTCTGGTTATGCTGTATAGGAAGAAAGAGGCTGCCTTTTCACAGGGGGAGCTTCCTAAGTAAAAATTCCTCAATGACAAATGTGCACGTGTGACTTCTACAGCAAAATTCAAGAGCTGATGTCTTAAAATGCACACCTCTCCACCTTTGCCTTGCCAATTATGGGCTCGCACTGATTCAGTTTTCAAGTCAGCTAGGTGGAAATAATTTCATTGAGGAGCCTGTTTATCACCCCCTATATGGTTGTAATCATATCGGTTGTACACACGGGTACAGTGAAACTGAGCCTAATAGTTCCTAATCCCCTGCAGGTTTACTACTAGGCCAGATTTGCCTCATAATAATAAAGAGAACAGCTTCCCAGAATAACTTGAAATGTGAACACAGAAGCCTTACTCTTGTTCTGTTACATATTCATTGACGTAAAGCTGTCTGATACTGAACTTACATCTTCTTTCCTTTAGCTGTTTTTTTTTAATCAGAATTTGGCTTAGATTTTGCTCTTTAGTCGTATTAAACATGACTTAGTTTCACTCAGTTTCAGTAAAGTGTTTGCGTTGTGGTTTTGGGTGGGTGTTTTTTGTTGCTTTTTTTCCTAAATTAGCAGTAAGAACGGGACAGGAGTAATCAGCTTCTCAATTGTTTTTCAAGAATCTTTGATGAGGAAAAGTCTGCAATTCATTGCTAAAAGCAAAAAAAAAAAGTGTTTTGGAAGGGTGAAAAGGAGAATGGATGGAGCTGTTTTCCTTCAGAAAAGTGCTTATGGGGAAACAATGAGGAAAACAATCTATGCATCAATCTAAAATTTATGTCAGAGCATTATTTATGTTGCCTCTGTACAATTAAGAATGGAATGGATGGCGGAGGAATGATAGAGCTGGTAGGTGACAGCTGAAATGTGCAGAATAGTGAAGGTAGCCTGTCACGCTTGTGTTGACAATTTCAGTGTAGCCTGAAGGATAATGAAATGCACAAAATCGTTTTCAGAAGAAACATTTTAAAATAAACTAGTTATGAGCTCACTTCTCTAACATTTTAAACTTCTTTCGAAAATGGAATTCTCTGCACATGATATTGATTTAGTTCCTTGGTATCACGGGCTTCTTGGGAAAGCTAAGCTCATGGCACTCCCGGTTGTGCTGAGTATAAGAAATATAAGCTAAATTTTGCAGTCTTTTCAAAGAGGAAATTCCATTTACTTGGTAATATAACTTCAAATGGGGTAAATGCAACCATACAAAGAAACTTCTAAAAGGAAAATTGACAGTGAGTCTAGATCAACAATGGTTGAGGCAAATTTTGATTGCTGGAGCCTTGTTAATTTTCATAAGAAAATTAAGAAGATAAAACTTTCTTATGACATTGTATTTGATTCAGATGAAAACTAGTGAATTTCAGAAATTTAGTGACAGTAGTTTGAGATTCTACATTTGTTCTCAGTACAGGCAGAGATTGGGGTTTTACCAATTTATTTTTCACTGCTGGCTATGTAGGGGGAAAAATGTTTAAAAGGCACTGTTGGTAAGTTCACTAAGTATGTGCAATGAGAAATAAACAGAGTAAACTTTCTTGGCCTATTTCCTATAAAAAGCTCATGTGGTTTCTCTGTACCTTTGTTAGATGCAACAGCTGAGTTTCTCAGCCTGTTCACAACAGTTCAGGGTTTGGGGTTTTTTTTCTACTTTCAGACAGATAAAAGTGCTTGATTCAAACAGGAAAATAACATATCTTGGATAGCAACTGTCTATTAAAATCACTATCACTTAAATGTTAAGTTGTCAATGTAACAAGAGAAGTATTTTCTACTGCCAACATCACTGTAGAGTAAGGATTTTGTTTCAACCTGGATGTCATGGATCCAGCTTTAAAATTTTAATTAAACCTATAGAGAAAGGTGTTTTTAAGTTTTTCTAGTAAGACTGAAGTTTGAACTCATTTCTCAGTGGTAAAAAAGAAAAGCAAATAAACTTTTAGTAGAGCCAGTAGTAGTTTTCATATGCTGGCATTTGGTTTTGGTTAGGAACTGCAGAAAAATAATGATCTTCTGAAATAAAAGCCAGGAAAAGAACAGAAACTAGAGTAAATGTAGCTTTTGAGTTTTCTGGGAATTCAAAAACCTATTGAGTGCTTGGAAAGCTCAGAGGGAAGAGAGATGGCTGCTTTCAGCTGAGTGTTGTAGTATTGTAAAAAAAAAATGAGCTCTGACTTTGTTTCTTTTACCTCAGGGAAAGAACATTTGCTTCCTCATTCTCCCCAAGCCCATGTAAAATTTAGGCTTTATAATACTGAATTCTCTTAGGATCCCATTGAAAAGGAGACTGGTATGAATATTTATGTATTTCTCTCAATATATGCACATGATAGTGCGTATTTGATGCATAGATGATGTAACTCCTGTGAGAAGATGCAACTTGGAATGGAGGCTATGAAAAGCGCTTGCTGAATTACCAGCCTGTGTTACTTTTTAATATGTAAAACAAAGGTACAAACATGGATTTGGGCTGCTGTTTCTGCACATCTTGCCTAGTATTTAAATGGTCCAGTGGTTTTGTTTTGCTGCGCATGCATAAAATTGCTGTACGTTCCATAAAATTGCACATCCCTGTTCCAAAAAGCTCATATTCAAATTGAAATGAGATGCAGAAAGGTGGACTGATGACGAACAAGAGAAAGTAGAAAGGAAGGTTGGGTTAAAAATAAAAGCAGCTAAAGTGTTTAATTATGTCAATAGATATCCTTCCCTGAATAGGTTAAAAGCTTTTATTCTTCTTAAGAAATAATTACTGGTATCCCCAGACTGCTTTTAATGTAGTCGTGTTTCACTGTTGTTCTGGTAAACATGTCTCAGTAGAGAAAACCCAAGGGTTAAGAAAGGGGGTAGTTTCTTTTTGGCTAGGTCAGCTGTGAAAGCCTGTAAGGGAAGGATGGCGTGTGAAAACTACAAAAATCTTTTTTGGAAGATGTGAACAAATATGTGCTCAAGGTTGGTGTTAGAAAAGCATTTCAAAGAGTGCAGCAAAGGGCAGAACTCTGAAGGACCTTGGACGTCTGTGAAAACTATGTGGAAAACGTAGCCAACTATACTCAACAATCTCATGCTGTCATCTTGTAAAAATCAAAACTGCTGTGAAAGCTTGGTTGCTGGACTAACAAAAAGCCACGTCTTTCAAATAGACTAACAATCTAAATGCTCAAGTATTAAGTCTAGTCAACTAACTTGGGGGAAAAAAATAATATTTTCTTCACCACTCCACACTTAGCATTTGCTAACTTTAGCTGCTGTATATGCATATAAATACATGTTTGGATATTATATGTATGTATTTAGTATTGAGTAGGGCTTTTAGGCTGAGCACAGGTTGGCCATGGAATGTCTCAGAAAGCGGAAACATGGAGCACAGGATTTTCCACAGTGACAGGACACTGGAAGACCTCCTGCTTCTACCCAGCCTACAACCTTTATGCAGTTTGTAGGAACTTCAGTCTTTGTGTATATAGTATAAATACAAACTATAAATATACATATATATACCAAAAAATTATATATAGTATGTATACCTATATAAAATCCATAATCCATGTATACATGGCATGGAGCTGTTTGCTGTTAGCATGTGTGTTTAGGTAGGGATATGGGGCACAGGAGCAGGGTATGATTTTTTTTTTTTTTAATCAGAGGCATCTCGGATTGCTTTATAAGAAATAGGGTAGGTACTGTGTGAGTGGAGTCTCCTTGCTAATACAGCTGGCTGCCACTGAAATTCATTGTGTAAAAGGTGATAAGCACTTGGCCTGGTGTAGACACCAGCTTCTCCAGCACTTCTCACTCAGAAGCCTCATGTTCAAAGGACGTGGTCTTTCCAGTGTCATCTTCAGAAAGGGTATATGGTTTTTATTTGTGTTCTCTACTTCAGGTAGAACCACTCTGCTTATGGTCTTTGTACTGGTCAGTCCAAAGTATCTTCTCTTTCTGCTTTGAAATTAAGAGCTGCGAATTTTACATACCCAAATTCAATTGCAGCAATTAGTTTTATTGATGTTATTGGATTTGCTTGTTTATGAAGCGGAAACTGCAGTATCATTTTAATTCAGCTGTATTTGTGATATCCTTTGCTGACAGATATCTCGATGAACAGACATGTTAATTTTCAGTATTTCAGTAACAGGCAAGTTACGGAGGATTTAATGGTTTTTCCATGATTTCAAGTAGAGAGGAAGTATGGATGCTTTGTTTAAAACAAATAAAAGTAATCTGAGTATTTAAAAAAGACTAGCTTTATTGCCCTGGTTCCACATTATTGAGTTGTTATAGCTTACTACTCTATCTCGGACACTATATACACTACATAAATCTAGTTCAGTGATCAACCAGACTGACACCTGCTGCACCAAATTATTTCTGCATGCGTATTATATGAAGAATCAGCATACATGATAAGGAAGTGTAATTCTGAGGTGACAAGGACTGTTCTGACTTGGATTATGTCAGCTGGTATGTCTAAGAAAGCCTGTCGTGTTATTAGGGATGTGATATTTGGAAGCTCTACCCAAGTGGAGCCAATGTGTAAGACTGACATTCTCTATCTTTTTTTTGTGACTGAGTTTATGATAAAAAAGAAAGTAGCTTTCCAGCTCAAAAGAGGTAAGGGAAAAAATAGGTTTTGGTTTAGTCCTAATGAATTTGATGGCTAGGAAATCTTACTCTTCTTGGAAGACCTGAACTTGCCTAACTTTAAAGAGTATTAATACTTCAAAGAGTATTACTTTTTAAAAAGGAATAATACTCTGTATTAAATACATACATGTGTTTTATTAAATAGATATATGTCTTTGTTACGGATTTCACATACACGTGACCAAATCCTTCCTTGTGAAAGCAGCAGTTTGCCGTATAGCACAGCAAAGTTACTATTTTTCAGATGAGATTTAATTGTTGACTGATAAGGTAGTGTTTCGTTTTGGCTTTGGTTTTATGTTTGAGCTGTATTTAAATTGAGAACTATTTCTTTTTAAGGACAATTATCCTCCATTAGGATTTTAATTTTGCTTTTCAGGGTTAAAATCCCTTTTGCTGAGGAGCATTAGAATAATTTAAAATGACTGCATGTTGCATCACATTAAGAAGATGCTTCCTTCTTTTGGGTAGGAAGCAGACTCCCAACATGCTTAACGGAGAATTATGTTTTATAGCGTGTTAAAGAACACTACTCTCCATGGATGCTTGAGAAATTAGGGGAAGTAATAAAAGCCAATTTTCTGGTTTTACTTGGTAATGCTGGGGAATCTCAAAAACCCTACAATAATACAAACCTAATAAGAGTCAAGTGAAGAATCCCTCTCGTGTGTTACCCCACCCGCAAACCAAAGACTTCAGTCTCTGTAGTCCTTAGAATAGATATTTTCTTCCTGTCGTGTTCACTTGTTTGACACTTTAACTAGACATAGTTGAGTGATCTTTAACAAGTAACTAAAAATATGTAGGAGAGTGACAGATATAAAACCAGTATGAATTAAAATGGTCATAAGATTGACATGGAAATGTTTCTTCTAAATTTGTCAAAGGGAAAAGCAGAACAACGCTTAAGATCTACAGTAAAGTAGACTGGCATGTGAACTCCAAGAGCAATATTCTCAGTTGTAAGTTTGCTTCTTGCTGTTTTCATCCCAAGAGGAGTTTCTGGCTGCTAGGCTTCTGAACCCTTCAAATTTGAAGTATGACCTGCAGGACATGGAATTTTCTATCTAGCGTTTTGGTGAACCATAGAATGAGTGTGTCCTGCCAGGTAACGCTCCTTTGGAATGGCAACTGATGTCTGCCTTTATTTCTCCTTTCTTCTCACTTCTAGAGCCTCTAGTAATGTGCTGTGTGCCAGGGTGCACAGCCAGCTCTTCAGCCATGGTTTTCAACACTCGAGCGTTCCCCACTTCGAGTGGGAATTCTGTCCCCTTGCTTCACGCATGAACCTTCCCCCTCTCCCCCCTCCCCACCCCCCCACACAAAACAGGATGCAAAATTAATTTTCTTGGGATAACTACTAACTTCTGATGAAAGAGCATGAATTCAGAGCAGAATTTCAGTATGGCTACGTAAAGTGCTGTGAATAGCTTGGATAGAGAAGCTAAACTCTTACTTGCTTCTGTGCAAGGAAAGGTGTAAGAGGCAGTGTGGTGATACTTTGGCTGTGAAGTGTAAGGCTTAATGCCCCATCATCTGAAATAACTCAGAGGAAAAATTACCACTTACATTTGGTAGTAGAAGAGAGATCACACTTGCTGAGGGACATACTCCTTGCTATACTACACACAGTATGCCTATGCTATATCAGACTTTGGTGCCCGCCTTGTTTAGCGTTTGAATTTTCCTTACTGGCAGTTTTCTAGCTGGCAGAGCCTGGAATTTTCAGCAGCCGGTCTACTAGGGGCAACCATGTTGGAGTTGGTAGAAGAAGCCGTGAGTATTGACAGTAGGCTGCTATGGAAAAATTATTTATGGATTAGTTAATGATAGAAGCTCTTTGTGTGTATCAGACTTCTGGGAAACAACACTGGAAACAATGTCTGGATTTCATTCATCAGAATTACTGGGTGTTAATTATATAATTAAAAAACTTGTCCTCACTTCACCTTAGAGTTTACTAAGGGTAGGCATGTTATATTGATGACTAGGGCGCACAAAACCTGATTATAACACGGTTGGTATTTGTTTCATAGGTAGGAAATAATTTTTTTCACATTGGGTTACTTGGGCTTTGAGCTAGCTGGGAGTGCTTAGGAGTCGATGCCTTTTTTTTGCCTTCCTCCCTCCGCCTGTCTACTCCACAAATTGTGATAAGACTGGAGCAGAATTGAAGAGACGTGCAATTTATGGTACGCCATATGGAATGCCATATGGAAAAAATAAATAAATAGCGTGGATCAGGAATCTTCTGTCATGGAAAGCTAATGAATGTTTCCAGAATTAAGGCTGACCTGAAAGCAATGACTTGATGTTGCAGTTAGTTGCCTTAGGTTATATCAAGCTGACCATCTCAGTAACTTTGGAAGTCCCACGGAAGAATTCTACACTTCAAAAAAATCCCAAGAACGGGGATGAAGTCTGGCTTTCTCCATAGAAAGGTACTTGCCGAGGGGTCTGAGAGTTGAAACAGATTAGTAAAGTTGAAGATAATACAAAGCCATGAATTAATAAAACACGGCATTTATGAATGTTTGCTGGTTTAAACTTAGTTTAATGTGTTCTGGGGTGAATTGTCTTTGCGTCTTCATTCTGAATTTACAAAACAATTTAAATATTCTAAATGATTTCAAACAAATTTCAGTTTTCTGTTTTTTGTCTTTATACAGTCGAAGAAGCACGTAGATGCATTCAGTAAGGAATATGCTCTTCTGCAGCCTTTTATGACTAAAGGAGTCATACAATTGCATTTCAGTCTTTGCTTCCTAAAATGTTAAGCTGTGCTTTCAAATACACGAGTAAAGTTTTTGTTTACTAGAATTTGAGTGTAGAGAGTACCTGAGGAGTATTGGGAGTATAAAATGCTGTGAGGAGGAGGTTTCTCAGGGCTTTCACATAGGATGGCTTTCTTCTTCACAAGCTGATTTACTGTGTAATTTCAACTTTGCTGTTTGTTTTCATGACAGTTTACACTTCTGTGTGAAGAAGTAGCTACTGACTTGACAAGAAATTTCATCCACTGACTGTTCGCCAGACTTTTGTTTCCAGAGTAGTAAATAAAACATAAAGGCAAAATTGGGTAAGACCCCCAAATCCTTACAGTTTCTGGCAATCAGATGTTCCTTTCCGTGGAACCTGATTGGTGTGAGAGGGCAGAGTGATGCAGCTACAAACCACGTCTGAGATGTCTTCGAAGGAAAAGTTAATCCCTGCTTGCAGTCACTTACACGAGTAATTCTTTTGATATCAAGTTGATCATGTAAAGGTTTTGAGAGTTTTGTGAGTAATGGGGTAGCAGAGCTAAGAATAAGCTACATAATCAAAGTCAGAGTTTCTTTTGGTTTACGTATCACTGAGGTGCAGATACTTTTGCTAGTAAGTCCCTATCAGAGCAACCTGTAGCAGTTGGAAATGAGTGACTTTATGTGGTGTAATCATTTACTTATTTAAACTGATTCATATCAATGTATTGAAATCAAGCTAAGTTACCCATTTTTTTAAAGGAGATTAGATTGTATAAATGCCTGAGTATTTCACAGATCTTGTGAGAAGAGATCTCCTTTTTATTTACAAAATTTATATTTTATATTTGAACACTTGATCATAACTCATCTGTAACAGAAGATGATGTAGTATATGATTTACAAGAAATGCTCTAAAATTTATTGGTCCACAGACATAAAACAGAATGGAAATTTATTTTGACCCCTCTTTAAGTTCCTAGTGTTGAAGATGATACCACTTTTCACTAAAGGTAAGCGTACAGTACTGTTACTATTGTGAGGCAGCATAAATAATACAATATGAACCTGACCCGGGCAGCCTGGGTTTTGATAACAATGTGCAGAACCAAGATTGTTCTGCAAAGCAATCCGAAAAACGAGGCTATTGGTTGCTGTCTCGGTGGGTAGATGAGGCAGCTATAGCTGAAAGCGAGTTTGAGTTGTCAGCATAAACTCTAATTCATCCATACTCTGAAATTATTGAATTCTCCAATGAAAATTGTCACAGGTTGTCAAGAAAATCTGTTTTCTGTGTGTGAAAGATACCCATCTCTGGGACTTCCAGAGGACAGTGTTTGAATGCATGACTGCATTGACAGAGTATATTGTTTCTAGCGTGGGTTGGTTCTGATTCAATAAATTTTGTCAAGCTCACGTTCCACTGTCGTCTTCAGCAGAAGACTGATCATGCTAAGGGAAGTGATACAGGTGTGCATGTGGGTATGTAGGTGCCTGTGTGTGTATCACAGAAACAGGCTTAACCTGGAAGTCCAAGAAAGG
Organism: Chionis minor; assembly: GCA_013398295.1. Taxonomy (NCBI): domain Eukaryota; kingdom Metazoa; phylum Chordata; class Aves; order Charadriiformes; family Chionidae; genus Chionis; species Chionis minor. Next base: position 155,608 of record VZSF01000950.1, on the reverse strand, counting down.
ATGTGATGGAAGGGAGTTACAGAGAAGGAAAAGGGGAGCTAAAAAAGGCCTGTGACACCGCTCATCTTTCGCTTGTACTGTCTCATACAGAACTCAGCCTGTGTCGTGTCACAGGGTGGCCATTGGGCTGCTGTGCAGCCCTAGCATATATCGGTCCAGTTTGGCTTGTAAAAAACAGTCACGATTTAGTTTGTAATAGTTTTTTTTGGGTATTTTCCTGTTTCAGCAGTACCAATGAAACAAAACACTGTACTTCTGATTGTTACAAACACTAATTTTTGATACAGATTAATTTTATTTCCAGTACTTTCAGATAAGTCATATTTTTTACATGATTGCTTTCATGTGTCCTTGCTAGTTATTCTACAGCTGTGCTTGCAAAGTGTGATCTGCATTGTTTTTATTGTCACCAATTGCTATTGCTTCAGGCCCAGTGATACTTACCTATTCTCCTTAATTCCCTTATCTGCTAATTGCAAAATTCCTGGGAAATTTCTTGAGGTAGTATTATCTTAACTCATTGTAACAGGTAGGAAGTCATATTACATCATACTTCTAGTTCATATGCAGAACTGTACTAGAGAGATGCTTCAGGATGAACTTGTCCTTCTATTGTTGATAGCGTTTTGAGAAGTGGGTAAGGGGTTGACCTGCAGTATTTTGTCTGGGGTTTGTTTTCAGTGGTTGAAAGTACCTTCTTCAAGGTTTTTGCTTGGATGTTTTGTGTTTGTTTGCCTGGGTTTTTTTTAAATTTTTTACATTGCTTGACAGAGTTTGATTGATAAGCTGTGTCTCCTTGGCTTTATGGTGGTTAAATACCTGCTTTATGTCTCCATAGAGGTGTGGGAATAGCGATACTGTCTTTTGTACAAATGAGTTCTGAGTAGCCTTGCAAATTGTAGTTGCATTGTTCAGCCATGCATGTTTATAAGATCATCTGGTAAAAAAGCAGCTGTACTGCATATGAAATCTTGTTGCCCACCTTCCACAAAAAACCTGTTGTGTTCATGCTATGTACTTGTCCAATGCAGACATGCAGGTAGTCTGTTCCTACTAAAAAAGATTCGAAGGGTGAAAAGGCTGAATACTGTGGTTTAAATTAAAAAACAAACAAACAAACAAAAAAAAACCACCAAAAAAAACCCAAACAAAACCCAACCATTTTAATTTTGCTCATATTACAAGTTTTGATACAGGATGGGAATGTCATCTCATTTGAAAAGTAGCAACCATGACACATGTTTGTCATACAGCACACAGAAAATTATTCATGCGAGTTGTAGTGTGCTAATTTCTTCTGATACCCAGACCCCATTCTCCATACATTGAAAAAGATCAACTAGACTTCAGATCAAAAAAAAAGCGTTGGCTTACTTTTTCAGATTAATGATTGTCTTAGTATTATTAAGGTGAAAATCCTGTGGGATACTAGAGTGTATCCTGAACAACTGTTCCTTGATGGCCATCTGGGCTTTTAGATGATAAAACAATGTACTCATTTCTTCTAACACTGTGATTTCTGGAGTACAGTGGAAGATCTGTATTAAAATCAGCTTCCCTAGGGGGCTTCCCCATCATCTGTCTCTTTTACACCCTCCCACTGAAGTATTTTTTTGTGCCCTGCTTACAGACTTTGATTATATAGAATCCAAAAGGGAAAAAGGCTTGTGTTGGTTCTAAGCGTTTCTTGCCTTAAACTAGTTTATAAGCTTCCAAAATGTTAATTGTTTTGGTATACTATACAACATGGAAGGAAATAAATCTTTAAGGTTTTTAGACTGATAATGCTTAGGAAGCTTGTTGGCTATATGGCCTCCTGCTTGTTTATTGCGAGATGTTACTAGGGAATGCGTTTCAAGATTACTTCAGTTTTTCTAATACATTATTCCTAACAGAGTTTTATGTCTAGATTGCCTGTCTTGATTGGCATCGTTTAATAACAGTGTGACTGATCTGAAAGATCCTGGCCACAGTAAGCCGTTTTGTTGTAAGGAGAAGAAACGGGTGCAGCGCTACGGGCTGGAGCATTACTCCGACAAAATCGGGGGAGGGAGTTCAGCCCTGACACAGGCAAAACTGCCCGTAAGTCAACACCACCTGGTTTGCTTGTTGGGGACCCAGTAAGGTCCAAACGACCTGAGGGCTACGCTGGTAGGGTTGCACCCCCTTAGCTGCAATCACAATACATGTCTGCTACACTGCCCAGCGCTTCGCTTTGACTGACATCATTATTTGGTCTCCAGGCTTGAATTTGGGTGCATAATGTGGAAATTAGGTGGCGTGATACCCCTTGGACTTTTTACAAACGTTATTCTTCACTGAGAAAGAACGAGTGTGGCTGCATGGTTACCTCAAGCTGAGCTACTATGACACCGAGACCTCCTGTTCTAGGACAACCTCTTTCCTGCTTGACCGGTGGCTGTAAAGAATGTTAATGGATCCATCGGGAGAGCTGCTCTGTGAGGGTGCGGAACCCGTGGCAGAAAAGCTTTGCTATAATCACTCCTCAGCTTGTATACCCTCATTCTGCTCAGGGCAGATGATGTTGAGGGTTCATCATTGCTTGACTACTGTATAAATCTCCTGAGATAGCTGCTGTAGAGTTGAGTCAGTGTCTTTCAGCTGGGAGCTTAGTGAAGCAGCGTCATCACTGACCAGACACTTTCTCAGGCTGGAGTCAAAACATCTTTTGCAAGTATGTCACACTTTTTAGCAAAAAAAAGACTCCTAGCCAAAATTCATATGTAGGCAGTGACAGAGTGGCAAAGAACACGACGTTTTCCTGGAAAATCCTTCTCTGAAGGACCTTCAGGATGGAATATTACTCTATTTATTCTCTGATTCTCTATCAGATGATGAAAAGCAGTCAGTCTGAGGATGCTGAGAAACCCTCAGAAAATATAATGGATTATTTTAAAAGAGTTTGATTTTCTGAGGTCTGTAATGTTGGGAAGAGGCATGAAAAGTGTGCTAAAGCATCTACCCTAAAATGTGACTTCCTTTTGCAAATACATATCTTGTTTTCCTTGACGAAAGTGACCACTTACATTTTAAAACATAATTCCTTATGCCAAACATTCTGGGGATGTTTTTATCTCTAGAATTGCAACTATCCTAAAGGTATCTGGAAGATTTAGCCAGATAAAATAGAAGAGTAGAATTACGGCATGATAAGATGTTTTGTTCAAAGCCCAGAACAGTCCTTGTCCCTGGGAGTCCACCTGCTCTCAAAAATGCCTCTGTCACTAAAAGGAAAAGCCTAGTCAAGAAATGCTGGACATTGCAACTCATTGAAGCCTAGGTTTGCTAAAGATGGTTAGAAATGAAGAAAAATGAAAGAAGTGACTTCTTCAAAGCTAGTGCATTTTCTTCAGATTTATTTTCCAACAGCCACAGTATCTGCTGTTTCTTTCAGTTCAGGGAAACAGGGATAGTTAAACTATTGATAAGGTTACAAAAGCAGATGCTCCTGTGCTTCTGTAGCTTAGCAAAAGAAGGATATTACTGAATAAAGAGAAAATTATTCAGGATTGAGTAAGAGATGATCCTGTCCTTGCAGGCTAATCATCTGTCTGAAACAAGGGCACATCATCAGCTACCTTAAGTGGCTACATGCCCGGCTTCTGAACTTAAGGGGTAAATGTTTGGCAGAGGTGGTATCTCAGCCTGTTTTGTGCACTGAGGTTGCTTTTTTTTGTTTTTTTATTAATCTCTAGAGAAGTGACAAGAAATACTAGTTTACCTTCATGGAGATCTCGCCTTAGCTGATAGAAAAGTTACAGATCAGCTACTAGGAAAATAATTAGGGCTCTAATTCTCTTTCCTTTTCTCATTTACATGTGTGCATGCACACAAACACATACGTAAGGAAAAGGTGAGCAATGCAGAGCTTGCTTACGAGATTGATCCAGCTCATGAAGAAGCTTCAGCATCTCTTGCTGGCACAGTCTACTAAAAAGGTCAGCTGATGCCAGGTATGTGATAGAGTATTATTTGCATATTCACATAAGGCCATATCATTAGCAATTTCTTTGCTTTTCCTGTAAAGATTGCTGTTGTTGATACTGAATATGCATAAGCTGGACCTTTGTTTGCAGTCAGATACAGTTTCAGGATTCATAATTTCCTAAAGCAACATACTCAGTAGTCTTTAAAGAAATTATTTTAAATCTTTTTTACATATTAATGCTTATAATAAATTGAAATGATATTCCAGCTCTGGAGCCCCCAACATAAGAAGGATGGGGACCTGTTGGAATGGGTCCAGAGGAGGCCACAAAGATGATGAGAGGGTTAGAGCACCTCTGCTGTAAGGACAGTCTGAGAGAGTTGGGGTTGTTCTGCCTGGAGAAGAGAAGGATCTGGGGAGACCTTATAGCAGCCTGCCAGTGTCTGAAAGGGGCCTACAGGAAAGCTGGAGGTGGACTTTCAAAAGGGCCTGTTGTGACAGGACAAGGGGTAATGGCCTTAGACTAGAAGAGAATAGATTTAGGTTAGATCTCGGGAAGAAATTTTTCACCATGAGGATAGTGAGGCACTGGAACAGGTTGCTCAGGAAAGTTGTGGATGCCCCATCCCTGGAAGTGTTCAAGGCCAGGTTGGATGGGGCTTTGAGCAACCTGGTTTAGTGGGAGGTGTCCCTGGCCATGGCAGCGGGGTTGGAACTAGATGATCTTTAAGGTCCCTTCCAACCTAAACCATTCTATGATTCTATGGTATCCTGTTATGAGAAAGCAAGAGATACAGAATCTTTCCAAGAAAGGTCTTGACCATGCAACAGTCTCTTCAAAGATTGGAGACAGACCGATACCTGCACGCTAATGTTATCTACACAGCTAGATACAAAAGCAGCATTTGCAGCTTATTTACACTTACAGGCATGAAGCTGTTCATATAAAGATAAATAAGGAAGAAGCAGTCCTAAAAGCAACATAAGCTTGTATGGTGGGAGCTATTAAGCTTGTTTATCTTCAGAAGGATCTGTTGATGTGCATCACCATGCTTGATGTGCATGTGCTGTGTCTGGTTGTGAGGTTTGCTTGGAGTATGTGCACTGTAGACCAGTACCTTGGTGAAAGAAGAAGGGAAACTGGTTTAGGACTTCTTTCCCCTTGGAGAAGATAAAGAGGGTGTGACCCAGCTATGTAATCCTAAGAATAAGACTGATTTGCCTGAGGTGTTTGTGAGGACTGTGGAAGTGGACTGAAAGTGAGAATCTTGGACAATTGCTGTGGTCAGTGTTCAGAGGAGATGTAATCAGGTACCATGGACACTTTTAAAAAATTGCATTTGGTTTGATGCAGGCCATTTCTTTTTAATAATAATTTTTAAACCACCCATAACTTTTCATTTCCAACTTGTGCTTAAAAAAATGGTGCATGATGCTCTTATATTCTTCTTCACCTGTCACCAGGAATGCCTTCCTACAGGCATTTGTTTTGACGGGCAAAAGTTATAACTATAACCAAGGGAGAGCATCATCATGTTCTCCAAGGCTTTGAATTTACTAATGCTGATGTTGTTAAAATCAGTTCCACTTAAGAGCTGAGAGAGAAGCCGACACAGAGACCCTTTTAAAGACAAGATACTGTTAATGAGACTACGTCTAAAAAGTGCACAATTAAATATTTTGCTAACTTCCCTAATTGTTTTTTATTGTAGGTCTTTTATGTGTCCATTTTTATTTAATAAAGATTGTCTTCATTAGGTTTCAAATATGCATGTGCGGCATGATTTGCCTTTATCATAGGGTGCAAGGGCAGCTGAGATTACAAGAATTGTTGTAAAATAACAGGACACAAAGCAGTACTGCTAATGTGGATCTATGTCCATCGGTTACACAGTGGCTGCTTACATTATACCACTGTTAAACATGCAAGAGAGATACTGTTTTTCCCCCCCTCCTGTCAAATTGCTGTTGACTTCTATCTGAGATTTTTAAATGAAGTCTGTACACTTGTAGCGTTCTGAAAAAGGAAGCAACATAACATCAGAGTTAGTTAGATCAAAGGCTGATCGAGCCCAGTATCTCCTCCGACAGAGGCCAACAGTAAGATACCTGGGGAAGAGGACAGAGCATAGTATTGAGCTGATACTTTCTCAGAACTCTGTTACAATCCACGTTTTTTTGCTTTTTTGGAAAAATAATATGCTCCTTGGCTTTTCCACAAGATTCCAGTGGTTCATGTAGTTGCGTATGCTCGTTAATTCCATTTTTTAGAATAGTTTCTAAAATTTTGGCCGGGGTTTTACAAGCTTGTGAGTCCCCACATACCCTTGTTACATTGTTCTTTTTTAATTAGTTTTACTTTATCTGTCTCCCAGTTACTTAGTACACATATTTTTAAGAAGGAGGTTGCACACTCCAGTTAGGGGTTCTCTTACTTCATTCTTGCATTCTTTCACTGTGTTGGTGCATATGCCATCTTGGAATCGTAAAATAATAGAATAGTTTGAGTTGGAAGGGACTTACAAAGATCATCTCTTCCAACCCTCCAGCAATGAGCAGGGACATCTTCAACTAGATGAGGTTGCTCAGAGACCCTGACCTTGAATGTTTCCAGGAAACCATCTACCACCTCTCTGGGCAACCTGTTCCAGTGTTTCGCCACCCTCAGGCAGGACTTGGCCTTGGTGAAGCCGTGCTGGCTGTCTCGAATCACCTCTCTGTCCTCCACGTGCCTTAGCATAGCTTCTAGGACGATCTGTTCCATGATCTTCCCAAGCACAGAGGCGAGGCTGACAGGTTGGGAGTTCTCAGTGTCCTCCTTTCCACCCTTTTTAAAAATAGGTGCAGTGTTTCCTTTTGCCAGTCACCAGGGACTTCACCTTACTGGCACGACTCTTCAAATATCATGGAGAGTGGCTTGGCAGCTACATTAACCTATTCTCTCAGGACGCTGGGATGCATCTCGTTAGGTCCCATAGACTTCTGGATGTTCAGGTTCCTCAGGTGATCATAAACATCATCTCTTACAGTGGGAGGGACTTTTCCAGTCCCCATCTGGCGGTCCATCCATTTGAGAGGGGTGGAAATAGAGGTTGCTAGTGAAGACTGAGGCAAAAAAGTTGTTGAGTACCTCAACCTTCTCCTCATCCGTTATTACCAGTTTGCTGGTCGTGCTTATCAGGGAGGTATGCTTCACTTGACCTTCCTTTCCTGCTTGACATAGCTGTGAAAGCCCTCTGTATTATTCTTTGTGTCCCTTGCCAAGTTCAGCTCCAGCTACACTTTGGCCTTCCTGACCCCATCCCTACACAACTGGGCAACATACCTATACTCTTCACAGGATACCTGTCCCTGCTGCCAGTACCTGTGCATTTCCTTCTTGCCCTTTAATCTGCCCAGCAGGTCTCAAGTCAGCCATTCCAGTCTCTCGCCTTCTTTTCCTGTTTTCTTACACCTCTGGAGACGGAGAGCTTTTGCACTCTATGGAAAACGTCCTGAAAGGTCTGACAGCTCTGTTCTGCTCCTTTGTCCCTGAGGGCATTTTTTCCACCCAATTGACTAACTTCATGAACAGCTGGATCTGGCATTTTTGTCGTTCTGTGTTTCATCCAGTTATTCCATCCTTCAGAAAGAGCTTGTTGAGGTTTCCCACATTGAACACACAAATAATAATATGTTCAGTTCCTCTGCTATCGCCTTCATCATCATGAGCATTATTTTTATAACTTGCATTTTGGACACATGCTCCTCAGGAGTGTTTTCAACTCTTGATACATGCTTGAAAAAAGCTTTTATACCTTCTGAAAGTTGTTCTTGAGCTATTGTTTTGGCCACTGTTTTGCCCTGCCTCATTTTCTACATTAGACCTGTTAGTTCATGATATTTTCTTTTTCTCGTTTAGACACAATTCCAAGTTTTCCAAAGACTGCTTTCTTAATCTCTGGTTATGCCCTTTTTCCTGATATTTAGCCATGGTAACTTCTTTTTAGTTTATATTCATCTCAAACTTCAGTATAATGTATTAAACAGTGCTAAATCCTGACAGATGGTAGAAAGACCACGAACTGCACTTATTAGGAAGCTGCTTCATTCTAACGTAGTTCCTCTTCTTGAAATCAAACACAACTGTAATGATTTCTTTGGGGTTTTGTTCCTGCAGAGGTGTTTCATCTGTGTATACTTTATGATTTCTTGGTAGACTGGTAGATTTCACAGTTTATTGACTGTGATACTGTGGACTAGACATTTGCACAAGTGAGGACCAACACAAGCATCATGCTCACTACATTGACTAGCAAAGACTAGCCCTTCCATGTAGTAACTTTGCCAATGTCTAAAAATTAATTTGAGCATCACCTTCCCCCTTTCAATAGTCTAGATGCACATCTTATTAGGAGTGTGGGTTTTGCCTCCTCAGGATTTCTGGTTTTCCTGTGCTTGTCAGTCACAGTTGTCATCACCCTTTTGGCTGGTGACTGGTAGTGTAGTCCTAACAGTGCACCCATGCTGTCTGGGCTTGGCGTTCCGGTTCCTGTGGTTTTATGTCGGTGCCTGACGTAGTTCGTTAAGTTGGTCTGAGCCTAACCTGTCTTCAACAGATGAATAGAGCCGTGCTGTTTATCCTGGCATGATAGGGAAGGGGCTTATCTGAACGTTATTTAAATCTTTCTGATACCATCAATCATGCACTGAATTTCAATTGTTCTGTCTTCACTCTTCACGGAAGCATTCTGTCCCTTGCTGGATCATCATCTTCTAGTACTCCTTAAATACTTTTTTGTATTCCCTATTTATATCCATTGGTTTTCTAATTAGCTGCATCTTAAACCAGTTTGGATTTCAGGTGACTTGGTGTTCACCTTGCTACAATCTGAACCCAACCCACTATTGTTTCTCATTGTTCTTGGGTAGGAAGGCTGGCATGGGCAGACAAATAGTCCCTGAAGTAGAGTCAAAACAGATACTTTTCAGTGCTTCCTATGGAAGAAAAATGTTTCTCTAAGTTAGTAAGGCTTTGATGGAATTTGATAAGATTTACTAGGTTTAAACCCAATTCAGATATATAGAATTCCTAATACACCTGTTTAAGAAAAGAAGTAAACCTAACGCAAGTGCTGGTGTANTTTTTTTTTTTTTTCTGCTTGCTTAAAAGTTGTTGAACACTTTTCCCGTGATTTGGGGGGAATTTGGGCTGGATTTCTTGTGGTTCTTGTGGTTCTCGTAAGTAATCATTGTTGATTCATCAGTGTAAGGTCTCACTTTAAAAACATTGCTACAACACAGCACTGAAAATGAAATTGAAGGTATTATGGTAATAATTTGGACTTAATGCAGACGAACTTACTTTGTGGAACATTTCAGCATGAAAAGTATGATCTAAATTACGTACACTTTCACAATGACAGATAAAAGAACAACTTCCATTGTTGAACTAGACTGAAGATCAGTAATAAACCTAGATGCAGGCTTTGCGCAGATATGACAGTGAATGATTCAGCATAATCTTGTTTCGGGACAGCATTTGGACCTAGGGTGTATGTGCTCTTTCTCTTCTTACGTGTAACTGAGGCGTGGTGTCATGGGGAAGAGGTGTACGTACTTGCTCGCTTTATGAACAGAACGGAGTATGTTTCCAACCTGGATCCATGTGCATGGTTCCTCTTAACATACATGTTTCTCTTATCTGGGGGGAAAAGAGCAGAAACCCCCCAGTTATAATAATGAGATACGGTGCAGTTCTTAGACATGCAGTTTTCTGAAGGCTAAGAGAAGGCTCAAGCTCTTAAATTAGGGTGGTGCTTTTCACTACTTCACTTATAGTCGCCACCTAGAAATGTCCCTTGTAGGTAACAAAAGATCCATTTTTTTCTCTGCAAGGTAGTAATTAGCTTTAGATTTTCTTCTTTAAAGAGAAACAACGAAAAGAATAGGAGCTTAAATAGTTTGTCATAACTGACCATTAATTGTTCATTAAAACTGGGGGGCACAGAAGGGAACGATGATCTCCAAATGAAGAGACAGGGAGGCAGCAATACTCAAGTGCTCTCCTGCCGCCTTTACCCATGGCAGGAGGTGGGTCGGTGACCTCCTGAGGCCCCAGTTCCTTGGATCTTTGAGAGGCTGGTCGAAACTTTATCAGGTACTATTGTGTGAGGAGGCAATATTAAGGCAAGACCACAGATAAACAATACCTTACAACTACCGTGAATTTTACTGAAGTTGCTATTCTGACTGGTCTTTTCCTAATCTCTGCAGTAGCTAAGGGAAACCCTTTCCCATACCTTCTGGAAGAATAGAGGGAGCAAGGAAAAAGCTCCAGTTGATAGAGAAGTTGTTGGATTAGAAGTAAGGGAGTCTATAGATATTTTTACTGGGAGGCTAAGGGGGCTACGTACTATAAATTGTGATGGTGTGACAAGAGATCTCAAAACGGATATAATTAGGAGCAGTGTAGCTATCTGTAAAATTTGTTTACAGTCACCATCCTAACCATCTGTTCTCTTTCCTTGTGCTGTAGTCAGTTGGGGTAAATGATATTCTGTAACAGGTGAAAGGTTTTTTAAAGTACGGTTTATGTCTCTGCATATACATTTATGGAGTACATCTTATAACAAGGCCTAGATCCCATCGGTGCTATTTGGGAATGCCACTGTGCTAACAATGATATATTACATGCTGTTAATGCTGTGTTTGCAGAGCAGTTAAAGTCATTATGCAAATGGAAGTTGCCTGCTTTCCTCTTCTGGTTGTTTGCGTACAGGCTATGGCGCGCTCTTCAGTGAAATAATTTTCGGTGTTATCTTTTTAAAAGGCTTATCTTTAATGTTGGCAGGGGGAAGGGAGGACTTCTGTCGTAGGGAGTCATAACGTCCCTTGACAGGAATTGCCACCAGTGTGTGGCCTTCCTGGCTATACGACTATGCAATTCTGTGCTCTAGCACCTGAGCTGATGGGAAGTTGACAGCAACAGTGTGATAGTCTACGTCCACTTTCATGTTAGGGTGTGGAGACTACTGTGTAATGTCCAGATTCACAGCTGCTTTCTAGGTGGTCAAGTAGTATTAGGAACCCAAAAGAGGTGTTTAGTTCCAGACACGATACTGCAGTGTGCTTCGGGGTGATGGACAGGGAAACGTGCAAGATTTGACTGGATCTGGATTCTGAGCTGCCGTCTGATCCATAGACCTAGTTCCTCTGGATCATGTATGGGAGACCAGCTTTTCTCTGTATCTTAGAGAGGACTTCACCATGCAGGCCTGTTGCTCTCACCTGTCAGAGGGACCACAGGATGACCAAAAAGGGTGGAGAATCAGCTGTCATTTTTGAAAATGAAAGGTAAATTCCATTCTGCCCAGGCATTGACATCAGCTGAAAAAGCAAAATCTTCATTCAGACGCCCCAGAATTAAGGTTATATGAGATTCAGTGCACTATTATGGAGTCTTTATTTCACTGCAGTTTTCATTGGGATTTGTCCATCTCATGTACCTATGACCAATGTATTTGAGGGGCCATTCTGAGTGTGTACCTAATCTTCTATGATAGTTATTTCACAACATGTAATTACTCTTAAGTGAATACTGTCTTCTAATTTCACTTTTACAAAGTGGTTAATTTAACATCTATGAAAGAATATGTTCAGTCTGGATACATTGGCTCAGTTTTCCTTGAATCTGAGGAACATGACTATGGAACAAATAATGCTGAATCTGAGGTTACATGGTCCCCTCTGACCAAAACAACAAGCAAACATTTCTGCCAACATTAATAACTACATGCTGTAGCGTTTAATCTTGTAGAAGCTAACCCAGTAGGGTTTTGTTGTCCAACCTAAATGACTCTTGTGTGTTTGATGCAAGACAAGTCCCAGCAGCTGTGATCAGCACTTCAGACAAAGATGCAATAAACCTTTCTGCAGTTTCAGCTAGAGATCCTTCCTCTAGGATCACAGTGTGTGGTTTTCGTTAGTAATGGGGTTTTTAATTATATTTATAACCGATTGGCTATGATGCAAGCTTATTCCGATTGTGGGGTCAAATCACGGCAAGTTTCAAAAGCTGGTATATGCTATGGACTCATTATCAAAATGTGTTTCTTTCGTCATAAAGGGCTTGGGCTTGCCCCCACCCCCCATTTGTGCATTTTGGTAGATATTAATCGCCTGATAAACATCTTATATGTATAACAATTTCGCAGAGTTAATTTAGTATATGAATCGTAATGCCATGTTAAAGGCAGGCATACAATCCAGTACCATGGAGTTTTCACATATTAGGAGCATACACAGATGCAGAAATACCATGCAGTTTGATGACTTCACTCCTCTTACTACATCATACTGCAGGAAGTAGTGTATAGTTATTTCTGTGTCTATACATATACATATGCATATATATGTACATTTGTAAACATATCTTTTAGTATACATACAGTATCTGTATTTCTATACATATCATATCTATTATTTTTAATATATGTATATTATATATGTTTATTCCCAGAGGGACTGATGCTGTGAAGTTAGTATTCACTCTTGGCAAGGAGCTCATGGTATTGCTATCCTTTCATTGATGTTCTGCTTTACCATTTCTGGTTGTTGGTTCTGAAATAGTAATGGTGTTGACGGACTATAAGAACAAAGGCAAATTTTCTGTAAAGTAAACTTTTGGCAACTAAACATACAGAGCTGCAAATCCTCAATAATCTATTTTATCTCTAAGGGTCAAACCAGGGAACACATACAAGGCAGATATTAAGTACTTGTTACTGTAGCTAGCTGACAGCTCCAGACCTGTTTTTCAGATAGCGTCATTCCATAATTCACATCCTATTCCACTACCACAGTAGTTTATGGTGAAGTGGGTCATGCAGTTCTGACAGAAAAATTTATCCATGGCTTAGGAGAACCATGTTGGATTCTTTCTTACTGGCACAACATGGACAGATGCTAGAGAGAAAAAAGGTCAAGATTAAGTTGAAGCATAGTATTTAGTATTTCAACACACTTAAAATGTTCAAAGCACTTTGGTAACTTCCACTAACGTGTAAGTGTATAATGTATAAAGCATCTTCATATTTCATAAGGTAATTAGTAGTTTAATGGTAAATATGATTAAAAAAAAATCAGTGGTCTTCCACTTTAAAAGGTAATTTAAGGATGAACATTGCAAAATATAAATTTTAAAGTATTAGGTCGTTTTCTGTCCCTACAGCCCATATTTTAGCCTGAGGGTCTGAAAACCTGTAGGTCTGTCATCTGGAACCTCTGCATAACTTTCCAGTTCCATGAAAAAAAAAATAACAGAATGACAGATAATCAATTTACATGGTTTATTTGATTTAATATTTAATGTGCATTATGAGTTTCTGAAAGCAACTATTTGCAGTAATTTGTTACAGAAGGATAATTGCATTTATGTGTAATTTTTTGTGACCTCTATGTTCCTGCTGGTACTGGTCAAAGAAAAAATTAATAGAAATTTTTCCATAATTTGGAATAAAATTATCACTTTGGGGGTTTTTTAATTTGTTTTTGGTTTTGAGGGTTTTTTTTGATAAACATGGGTTGTTTTATAAATATTTCCAGAGTTAAATATTCTTACTGAGAGACTTAAGCATCTTTTGTGTCTTGTTTTCCTTCCTATTTATATGTGAATGCGCAAATATTAGTCACTGCTGAAATTATTTTTTTTCAGTAGGACAGAGAACCCTTAAGAGAGAGGTGCTTGTTACGACCAAAAAATGTTTTAAACTCTCTAATGTTTTCATTTGCTCCTCTGATGCCACTGAGCAAGTCACCTCAGTGCTATGAGTGGTTGTAATTTCACAGAGCTTCCGAATAGCTTTAGTGGTTTAAGTTATGTTAAAAAACTTCTAGTAGGAAGAAACAGTTTGTATTGCCTTGCTTGTTTTCTTAATTATAAAAAGAAATTAAAATTAAACCTTTGCCTGTTGAGTCATCATCAGATGACACAATAAACATACATCGTAAGGTGAAACATTTGAGATGGGAAATGTTTGCTGTTCCTTTCTCAAGTGAAGAGTCCTTTCTTACACAACTAGTCGTTATCAGTTCAAGAGATTTGCTTCTGCAGAGACTTATTAATGTTATTGAGGATTTTGGAATTGGTGCATGTATTTCTCTAAAATTAAAGGTAAACGAAACACATTTCATTTGTTTTATTCTTGTACTAGTGCTGGCCAAGAAACTAGAAAGATATATGTCCCTTCCAGCCCAAAGTATTCTGTCATTCTATGTGATACGGTTAGAGAGGCCATCTACATGAAGAAAATCTTTTCTTCTGTCTCTCTCAAAAAGAAAGAAAAAAGAACGAAATTTTAAGTCCTTTTTAATGTCCTGTTAAGCAGAAAAATGGCATTATTCCCACCGTGTTTACCTCTGAAGAGTGAAGAGCTGAATTTGTTACTTGCATGTTGCTGCAGAAATTATGTGCCATCATAGAAAGAAATCAATATTTTATATCTTATAGAGTAAACATTATTAAATTCTTGAATCATTAAAGTGGAAACAACTTAGTACTGTTTTAATAACTCTGCAGTATATGAGCGCTAAGACTGTTTGATAGCACGATGTTAATTCTAACTAACTAGAAAAACTTTATATAGGCCAAATAGAAAATGACTATCCTGCTAGCTATATTTTGTTGTTGTGTATTTTTGTTGTTGTTCTTATGTTTTAAATGCCAGGATAGTGCTTCCTATATTTGAAAAGAGCTATTTTGAATTGTAGAATTTTTCCATTTAGAAGGGACCTCAGGAGGTCCTAATCCACCTGTCTTCTCAGTACAAGGTCAACACTGTATTTAGACCAGGTTGCTCAGGGCTTTGTGTAGGTGTGCCTTGAAAACCTCCAAGAACAGGGATTCTGCAGCCTCCCTAGGCAACCTCTTACAGTTCTTAATTCTCCTCATGTTGAACATTTTTTCCTTTATGTCAAGTCTGAGTGTTCCTCATTTTAATTTTTGACCACTGTCTTTCATTCTCCAGCTGTGGACTTCAGTAAAGAGCCTAGGTCAATGTTCTGTATAACCTCCTCTTTGATAAAGGAAGGTTGCTGTGTTAGGTCCGCTGCCCGTCCTGAGCCATCTCTTCTTCAGGTTAAAGAAACCCAGTTCCCTCAGCCTCACCTCATACACTGACTCAGCTCTTCACCTTGTGGTGGTGGCCCTTTACTGAGCTCCCCTTGGTTTATCAACATGTCATATTTTTGTGGCCAAAACCTGGAGGCAGCATTCCAAACACAGTTCAATGAGTGCAATCCCTTCTCTTGATGTACTGGCTACACCCCTGTTAATACAGCCCAGGATGTTATTAGCTTTAATTACTGCCAAGGACACGCGGCTGGCTCACGCACAATTTGCTGTCCACCAGGAACCTCAGATCCCTCTCCATAGAGCTGCTCCCCGGAGAGTTACTTCCCAGCGTGTACCATTGCAGGTGTTTATTCCTAGATGCAGGACTTTAAATTTGTCCCCTTTGTATGTCATAAGGTTCCTGCTGGCCCATTCCTCCATTCAGGGTCTAGGTGCCTCTGGATGTCCATCCGTCTCTCAAAGTTTGCAACAAAGATTTATGTTTCTGTCATGCAGTTCAAATGTTGGAACACAATCACAGAATTTGTGAAGTCTCCATCCTGGGAGATATCCAAAACTCAGCCGGATAAGGTCCTGTGGAGCCTGGTCTGATAAGACCTACTTTGAGTGGGGCCTGAACTAAATGATTTACCAAGGTTCCCACCTTAAAGTTTTCTGTGTCTGTGACTGTTCTTTCCCAATTTTGTACTGTCCACAGACTTGATGGAGGCACATTTTGTTTTCTCCTCTCTGTCTTTGATAAGGCTATTAAAGAGGATAGGTCCCAGAATAGACCCCTGAAAAACTCCACTTTGGAACAAGCTTTCAGGTCAAGTACAAATTAGGTCTGCTTAGCCAGATAACAACCCAGCTTGGATACAAGGATGCTATGGGACACCACGTCAAATCCTTGCTGTAATCAAGGTGGATGATATTCATGTCTGTCTCCGTCCACAGATCTAGTTCTTTCATTACATGTCTGCATCATTAGCCTTGGCTCGTTATTCCCAATAAACTACTCCTAATTTATGTGCCTAGAAGTGGCTTTCAAGACAGCTGACTTGATGTTTTTTCCAGGTGCCAAAGAAAGGCTTACTAGCCTGTAGTACCCTGGTTTGTCGTCATGCCATTTTTTAAATACCACTGTAATACTTTCTTTTCTCCAGTTATTGAGGACCTCAGCCAGTCTCCATACCATGACAAAGAGTAGCCTTTCCATGTCATCAGTAAGCTCACTCAGGACCGTCACATGCATTCGCTCCCGTTCCATGCACTTGTACAGGTTTAAATTTGTTGAGTAATCCCTGAATTGATCCTCCTCTGCTGCCGATAGTTTCTTTCCTCTTTGAATCCTTGTCCCAGACATAGACCCTTGGGAGACCTTGTTGTTGAAGACTAAGAAGACAAAGAAGGCACTGGGTACCTTGACCTTCTCTGTGCCTGTGATTACCAATTTTGCAATGAGCTTGCATTTTCCTTGTTCCTCCTTTTACTGTTAATGTAGCAACAGGAGCTGTTCTTATTGCCCTTGACATTGCTTGCATGTCTTGGCTCAAGCGCATCTTTAACTTTCCTAGTGGCACCCATGCATGACCAGGAGTCCTACTGCATTCCTCCTTCCACAGCCTGACCTCACTTCCATCTCATGTACGCATCCTTGTTACGCCGGAGCTCAGCAGTGAGTTCCTCAAGCTTTCTGCTAAGATAAAGAATCTCGGCTTGTGGTCTGCTCAGTATTAAAAGTTGAAGTTTGTTTCTAGTTGTTGCAACTGTTGTCCTTTGACAAAAGCTGAGGGTAAAATGCCAACAGTAAATTGCTTGATTAGCCTTCATTCTCCTTGGTTAGATTCATTTTACAAGTAAATGAGTATTAATAAGGGCATGTGTCTGGAATTTTCTGAGGAGCTTGAACCGGGTTTCCAGTGATAAGTGAATCTCATCTGTGCTTTGTTTCTTTGTGTAAGAGTCACGCCTGTACATTCATGTACTGAAAAATAGAAGACTCTTTCAACGATACTCTTCAAACCTGAGAAAAATGAAAAAACTATGGCCTGTCTGGAAGAAATTAGACAGAGGAGGAATAGCCTTTGTGTGTCTGTGCAACATTTGAGGCTGTCTGTCATGAATTCACAGTAGCTGAAATAAAAACTTGATCTCGTAGGGAAAAAAAACCCCAACCCTGAACGCTGTTTAAAGAATAAAAGATAAGACAGTGATGTAGGGATAGACAGCAAAGCATATGGTGCCAGGAGCTTGATGGTGGGAACAGTCCCACTCTCTGTCTTCATTATTAATCTGGAAAGAGCACAAACATATGCTAACTTTAATTTTATGTTTTGTTTTGCATAGATGGAATCTTATAAATTGAAGAATCTTGTATTTTCCAGTCAGGACAGAGGATAACATGATTAGGCACAATTTTATTTTTTTTAAAATTAAAAAAAAAAAAAAAAGGCAAAATAGTATTTGACTTAGAAATTACAAACTAATGTATTTAGGGGGAAATGAGCCAAATTTATTTATTTAAAGACAGGGATGTTCATGTAGGAAATAGTGGTACTAGAAGAGACCCTTGGGATTCTTTCTCCGTGTGTGCAGGATGGGAGAGAGCTGCTTTCCAGAGCCATCCGCTGCTCATGGATGAGGGGAGAAGGAGTTGCCCTTTCCTGCTAAGACATGTTGCTCTTTTGCATAAGGGGGCAGGCAGCTCAAATTGGGATTTAAGGAAGACTACTAGACTCTGTGACAGTTTTGGGTGAACATAGACTTTCTGCTTTTAGTGATTTGTAATTCTGCCAATCAGTTCCTCTGCACTTAAACAAATCAAAGTTCAAGGCCTGTGTTAAAACTTCACAGGGAAAAAAGAAAACCTGCATATGGCTTAATCTGTTCACTCTTGTAAGGATGTTCCGGAGAGTTAGGAGCACAGTTAAAGTATTCTGGAGTCTTAAGCAGAACAAAGGCTACGGGGAACCATTGAATTTGGCCATTTTGCAATGTGAAAATGGCATCTGAACGTGTTCAAAAGCGTGAACAGCAGTTAACAGCAAAACAGAAAGAGAAGTCACACAGCAGTTCATCAGCATGAAGCTAGCTAGCACTGTAACTGGGGTTGTTTTACAGCAGCTCAGAATGCCAAGCGTGCAAGCAGGGATATTCTTTCAGGCATCAAGTACTTGCCTGCCAAGACTGCGGTGAATGAATCTGAGGAATAGGCAGAGACCAGAATTTCCCTTATGTCTGCTGTCTGGGAAGTGCTGTGTTTCAGCAACAGGTATCTTTGTGCCTAATAATATGACTTGTCCCTTATTACTTTCAACTTGCATTCCGTGCGGAATAGTGGTTTAGGTTTTATCTTTCAAAAAAATACACAAAAAGAAAAATAAATCGGTGACCCAATAGAAAACTTGCAGAGCTTAAACTCTGTGATCTACTTTCCTCACCTGTGTTTTCATCTCTTTCTTTTAAAACTTCTTCTTCAAAGAGCCAGAAGATACAAAAAATAGATAATAATTAGTTAATGACCTCTGCTGCATTTGGGGTTATACTTGACATTTGCTTGATATTTGCTAATGTATCTTGCTGGTTTTATTCCCTATAGCATCTTAAAACTTGGCTTCTATAATATATATTGAACAAGCACTTCTTAGCATTTAGCAACTAATATTAGCTTAATATTTAATAAGTATGAATTCATTAAATGTTAAATTAATAATTAATAATAAATAAAAGTTCAGAAAATGAAGATATAATGAGATTGTTGATACCAGATTGTTTTTTTTTTTATTTTAAATGAATCCTACAGGAAAGTTCAACAGCCATTGCATGCTGTGTTCCTGTTACAATTTCTTCTGAAGATATTTTTTTTTAAAGAAACAGTCATTGCACAGTAAGCTGGACAACTTTTTAAATAGCATATGTAACATAGCATTTCTATGAGTTACTTCCTATAGGGATTGCTCTGGAATAGTAGTTACACACTTAAGAAATTATTTTAATTCACAATGTATACCCTACAGATTCAGGAGTTTAGGAAAGCACCTTTGAATTACAGAGTTAATAATAAATTTCTGATGTGATTTCATTTCCACTGCACGTGACCTTTGTATTGCTTGAAATCATGGAGCTGCTGTTTGAGGAACTGCCTGGCATCTTAAAACACCTTGCTGTGATTGTGTCTAAGTGGGGGTAATATGTTAACAAGTTGGAAAATGTACTTAAAAAATTTAGCACTGTAGTAATTAAGTGAAAGAAATTGATCAGCTGGTATAACAATAGGCAAATAACTATTGAAAAGGCCAGTCTCATGTGCATTTATTAACGAGGGTAATCCTCTTTATTTTAAAACATAATCCAGATAATCTTGGGATTTCTCTTAGCTGATTTTACAGTTTTTGAGGTTAGCTTTAAAAAATGCCTTTTCTCCAGTCAGATTTTACCTGATGTGCTAATTTTCAGTTTTATATTTTGACTTTTTTTATAAGCTCTTTGGTTGTCTCTCAAAATGCAGTGATTCCTCAAGCCAAAACTGCTCAGTTGCTATGAAAATGTTAAAGTATCAGCAAGATTTTTGCCCTTTAGGGTGGAAAATCCCAGACTGTCCAAAGAATATCAGGGACTCAGTGTTCTCTCTAGTATTGTTATGGGTGAATTTTGGTGTCTTGATGTTTTCCCCGGAGTAACCAGGAGTCTCCTCTCCACATTTGCAGTGGTTGGACATCAGATCATTCCACCCTGATTCAAGAGGAAAGTAGTAATGAGAGTTCAAGCAATGACAAATTAGAATTGCTTCTCAGATTTCTACGTGTTGTAATTTACTTGGGGTAAAAATAAAAATGTATTAACATACAGTATATATAGGAAGTCTTGAAAATAGAGTAGAGCTTGGATTTAGTTTTTTACATATGTGTAGTTTATTTCCACCTACCTCACTAAAGCAGACTAAATATAGAAGATCTAGTGCAATCATATCAAACAGGTCAAAATCATTTCACTCAGAGAGGCTTATGCACTTCAGAAATATGTGCCATCTCCGTACTGAGGGTTCCAGATATTATCCAGGTTAACTCAGCTGCAGTACATGAGATTTCATGTTTCAAGGTGGCACTTAGTGATCTTGATCTCTTTTCTCTCGCTCAGAATTAAGGCTGGTGAACATCAACTTCATAGATGCCGCACCAGTGCCAGAAATCCACAAATACGGCTCACTTATTTGTCTGGCATTTCAACTGGTTGCCCAGTTGTAATCATAAAAGTTTAATGACTTGTTCAGTAACCGAGAGGATTAGGGGCCTTTTTTGAATACAGGGTGTGGAAAGGGCATTCAGCTGTGATTAATGTATAATCTGAGTGCATTTTGGAAGCATACGTTTGAGTTTCACAAAGTACATGGTTATGATTTCAATAGGAAGTAGTTACCAGAGGGTTGAAAAAGTAGCTAAACTACTGTGATTATTAATAGTCATTCATGATGGTCCAGAGACATTTATTTAAGCCTGCCTTATTCTAAATCATATTCACTGATCAACGTATGCCAGTGATCTCATTTTACCACATGCAGTCACTAGTTAGAATAAGCTGAATTAAAGTTTTTAAGAAGTGTCTTAAGCTCTGTTTTTAAACAATTTCAGATGGACTTAGATACTGATTTTTGGTCATGAGACTCCTGAGTAACAAGAGATATTTTGACTATTGAACTGTTTGGAGATCGTGTTTGGAGTCATACAAAATCCCTAAAGAGAAAGCAGAGAGAGGCTAAACTTCTTAGCTGACTTACTACTTCAGAGTTTCTTGCTATTCTTTTCTTTTCTCCCATTTGTCCCTTTCCCCTTGTTTTTTTGCAGCAGTACTTTCTTCTGAAAGTTTCATAATCTTCAGCTTTTGCAAATCATTTGTTTGTAAAGATTTGGCAATTGCTGCTTTGGTAGCAAATCAGCGAGTATTCATTAATCACTGTCTGGAGTTTGTTACTGTTCTCTGTGTATCTTCACACAACACAGATTAGAAAACGGTGATGAGTTCAGCAAAGGCATCCTTAATGTGGCTCGCACTTTAACTTGCAGTATCGCTTTCTCCTCCTGCCGGCATGGGCTTCCATCTCTTCAGATTTTATCATTTTTAGAGGCGTGTGCCAGACGCACGTTCAGATACAGCCTTTCTACGGATGGTGCTGGGAGTGCCACAGGTGAGGGTAGCTTTGCCTTTTTGAGTCGGCTTCTGATTCAGAGCCCAGAGTGATGGGAGGGGAGTGCCAGCAGAGAGAGAGAAAATCCAAACCCCTGACTCTTTTAGTCACCGACAGTCTCTGGCTTTATTTCTTCCTTCTGTGAGGTTATTAGCTAGCTCAAAAGGCTGTTCTAGTGTTACATTGGAATAATGATGTGCTCTTTCTAAGCATTTGGAAATTACGTGAGGTAACTCTTGAGTCCCAGTTCAGAGGCGACTTCATTCTTAAACCATACCATTTTATCCATCTCAGTAAGCTGATGTTTGTAGTATTTTCAGCTCTTGGAATTAAATGAGAAAGGCACAAAAATTCCTAACCACTCTCCATTCATAGATTCTTAATGACTTTGCACATTGCAAAACAATTTAAATACGACATTGCTGTTATCCTTCACCTCTATGCAAACGGTTCTTCCATTTCTGAGTCACCTCATGGATGTGATGCAGTCGGTGCTTTAGATGCCGTCTGAATTTCCTTTCACTACACCACACTTGGGTCAGATTTTACCGTTTTTTCTGCCTGTAGGTAGAATCCCATCATTTCGCTATGCCTATCTTGACCTGATGATCTAAGCCCACTCGAACTCTCCTTCATTCTTCAACTTCAGTAGCTTTTGTACTTTTTAGATCAACAAATTTCAAAGACTTCAGAAGTGATTCTTGAAAATTACCTTTTCTCATCTTTTTAGCTCCTTTTTACCTTTCCTTAGGTTCCTTTTGAATAGGTGATTTGCACTACCATAGTGCTTTCCTTATGGAGTCCTACGGGAGCACTCATATTGCTTTAAGCTAACCTTTTTATTAAGGGAGTTTTTTGTTCTTCCGTAGTTCCCTTCTCTGAAGTTGAGTGAGACTATGGAGGATATTCTGGATTTCATTTTTTACATAGGGATGTTGAACCAAAGTACATTCTGGTCACTTGGGATCTTCAGTTGCAAGAGTTCAAACAAGAGCAAGAGTTGAAACAAAGAGCTTGCATGCTACCGAAATCAACAGTTGCACCTTTTGTTATGGATTCCTTAAGCAGGAGTTTTACTATTTCTTTGTTGTCGCTAACAGTAGAAGGCTTGTCCTACACCATGTGCTATTCTGCAGCCACCATCTTCTACCCTTCTTTCCCCCAGCTCCCAGTTATAAGTAAGAAGCTCACTCATGACCTTCTGGATCTGAAGTGCTAAAAGGTTGATTCCCTTAAGGTTCAAATGAGCTCCATCCCTCCAGTACAGGCTTCTTGTTTCCAGCATCTAATGTCTCATACAGAAGAGTCTCCAGCCCGTAATGAGTATGAAACCTCACTTTTTAGCCAAGCATCTTTGCATTTCTGTCTGTTTACAGTCCTGCGTGGTATGCAAGTACATTGTTACATGGAAGACCTTGTCTTCAGCTTCCTTCACAGGGTCCTAGATTTTTCACTCTAACACCTTTCTCTTGCTTTTTCCCTGTTCTACTGGTACCCATGGAGAGCAGAAGTGCAGGCTTCTCAAACCCAGTGCTTCTTACCTGGCGATCCTTTGTACCCTTGATAGGACCTTTGCATTCAGCAAGCAAGTGACTGCATGGTGCCGTCTGGTCTTGCAAACTCACCTAACCCCTAGTTCCTAGGTGCCAATCTCACTGTGACAAGCCACCTCTTCCCTTCCTCAGGGGTCCCTGGTTCCAGGACAGAAGGGTGCATAGCAGTCTTTGGATAGAGGGACCTCAGCACTGCAGTCATTTCCCCATCAGTGGTCTATTGCCATGCCCTCCTGCCACATGATGTCATGGATGTTAGTCTGGATTTGATCTCGTCTTACAATATTCCTGAAAGTCTCCCTTTCCAGTCTGATCGTTCTCTTTCTCAGAGGACTTAGTTTCTGTATATGGAGACCAGACTGCTCACCAGTGTCTCTGAAAATGCTGCCCATGACCCATGGACTGTGTTTCTCTGAGTTTCTTCAGTCCAGCCCCCTCAAAAAAGCTCCCAAGGACACTGTCCGCATCATGGTGCATCGAGGCTGCTTTCCTAAGGGACAGGTGTTTGTACGTGGGATGTGCAACAGACACCTCCTTGCTGCAGCTTTACATTCATTTTTCTATCTGGATGTGTAACAGTGATTGTTTATGATGGTTTCTGTATCACAGTGATTCACCTGACTGGCAAATTTCTAGATGTTGCCAAATTCCCCCTGGATCCAAACTTCCATATGTTGTCTCAGCTCACTTCCATTTACATTTCCAACAGTCTGCTCACTCCATGCTAGGACTTGCCTTGCTTCGGCAAGGGCTTCTTGCCCTGCTTCTAGTTTCAGATTTTCAACTGCATCTTCCTTCCCTCCCTCCTTCCTGCAACCCCCAGTGCTTTCCTGAGCGAGTTTCGGTCCTTGATCTTACAAAATTCAGGGGCAAGACTGAATTTTTGTTGATGCAAGAGGGACAAAAGAAAAATTTGTAAGTATTTTATGTTGCACGAAGTAATGTATTCAGATAACATATTTTAAATTACCAGGGAAAAAATCTCGATTCTGGGTTTTTTGAAAATAGGAAGAGCATTAAACAGTATGCCATGGCCAAAACAGAATTTCTGACAGTTTTGATTTCAATTTAAAGAAGCAATTTCCCGGGGGGAATTGTATTCTTGTCTTTAAGCATCAATTTTAAAATACACGCAATATAAAAACCCAAATAGATCACAACTGCCCTTGTTGAACAAAATCAGACCAAAACCAGCTACGTCCACTGATCAGGAATCAGTCACGCTTAAAGGAGAGTCAGGTCACAACTTGAGGTTGCCTTGCTGCCCTTATCGCCACATTTTTTTAGGGTATTCTTGGAGTTGGCAAGGCTTGGGTGGGTCCATCTTCTTTGGGGCATCTCCAAATTTGCTCCCTAGGCATTTTCCATGATCTCCCTTGGACTCTTGAGACTAGGATTCTTAAAGAAGTTGTTATTGAGAGCACTGGGTTGTTGGCTGGACCGTGACAACATGCATCCGTCCCATATTAGCTCTTTGTGTGGACAGTTTATTAATCCCAGAAACTGTGACCTTGGCTGCACTGGACTGAATAGCTTTAATCGTTTAGGGCCACTGGTGTAAAAGCCTGTCATCCTCCACACAAATAAGCAAAGTGCGTGCACACTCTTACACTCTTACACCAAAAAACTGTCAGTTTGACTAAAGGTGGTTCTGTGGGTTAATTCTGCAATTGACTTGAAGCATCCCAACCTGGGAATAGCTATTGTGGTCCTTCAGGTGTTTCACAGAAACTCTTCCTGAGCTTTCACCCCCATGTTTTGCTTTCTGTCGCTGTGGCTACATACATGTGTTTGGTTGCACTATAATAGTAAGTTATTCTGTTTTCTTTTGCTCGAAATAGATGACTTGTGTTTCCAAAGGTATTTTGTGTCAGAATGAGTTTTGCCCGAGGAAGGGGATGTAGCTGCTGAACACTGAATGATTCAGCAGTGTTCCAACAGAACAGACTTTGACATATAGATGTGTAAATGACATGAGCTTTTCCAATATACAAGACTTAAAACATTGATTCATTTACTTATCCCTATTTTATCCTGCTATATTTATTCATTCGCAGCCTGAATGTTTTCCTAAAGGACTGTTTCAGACCTTAATTATAAATTTCCAGCAATCATAAATCGTTTATGACTGTTGTTTCATTATGACCGTCTTGATGTTTGATAATACTGCAGAAAACTGAACACAGATCTATAATTTTGGTGTTTCTTAGCCTCCAAATACTCTGTCTGGCAATTTTAATATTTTAGTAGTAAGTTGGGGGGGTTTATATATTTATATGAAATCTATTAGGATTTAGTTTTGCCTTTCATACTGTGCCTCATAAAATGTGACTCAAATTAATTCACATATTTTCAGTTTGAGTGTTGTCATCTATTCTGAGAGCTTATTGAAAGCCTTTAAATTAGGCATGATTATTAAAGCTTGTGTTTTAGCTGTGGAAAAATACTTTGTTTGAAAGGAGTATCTATATCTGATCATTCTAAATGAGATGTCCTTCTTAACAAAATGGAAGAGGGAGTGTGGAAGCATAGCAATGAAAGCCATGCACAAGTCTTGTTTGGAAGCCTTCCTTGCAGTACTTTGGGAGAAAGACAAGACAGAATATAAAAGAACTAAAGAGTCAATAAGTAAAATACTCGTATTTACATACAAACTTATAATGTGTTTGAAAAAGAATAGGAAGAAGTAATGATGAAGAATGATAGTGGATGGCCAATCAGCTATTTTAGAGCTATGATATTTGAGCTATGGTAGTTTGCAAGACTTTTTCTGTGGTCAAGTGCAAAAAATGTATTACTTGAAAGCTGAACAGAATAACGTGCAAGAAAATATTCTTCGGAATCAGCCAGAAGATGGACAGACACCCTCTATGCATTAAATTTAACACAGGAAAGCAAAAGCTAATTAAAATTCTCTGTACGGATTGCTGTTTGCAAGAATCTTGCTATTCCTTTGGGTATCCAGAGTGTAATTATTTTACAGTTCATCTGAGAAACATTTGCTGAAAGAATGTAAATAATTGTGTTTATCTAAATCAAATTTTTACTCTTCATTGAAGAAGTAAATTGCAAAATCTGAAAATAATGGAGAAGTAGATCACATAAACCTTTGTTGATGTTAAAAAGAAATTTATGAACTTTCTCATTAACTTAAAATTAATATTAAAATATATAATTTGAATTACTTTTAGAGTTTGACTTCTCACAATCCTGTTTGTGACTTTTTTTTTACAATGAAAAGAGCAAAGCAGGAGAAACAAAGCCAAAGTTCAATGTATTAGAAGTGAGCTATTAGTGAACAGAGATGAGCGATACATTAGAAGGGAATTACATTCCAGAAGCACCGCACGCTTGCACAGCTCAATACTGAGAGTGTAGCTCCTCTAAAATCAGATAGTTTTGTTCTCTCTTTTAATGCATTGTTCCAGAAACTACCGTAATGTTTAGTCTTGTGCTTGTGTTCTTTTAGCTAGCTCTTTTTCATCGTGTTGTTAATCTGAATTGTATCTGCTGTCAGGAAAGAATCTGCTTGTTATTGAGGCAAGGTTTGCGAAGCCTTACTTGCTGAATGGGATCTGCGTCTGCATAATTCCTTAAGGAGACAGGTGAACTTGGAATGTTAGGAGTGGCTCAATCTGACTTACAAATTGTTTCCTCTCCCCCCTATAATATTTACAAACTCTGGGTGAAGAAGCTCAAGATGGGACTGGTAAGAAGTCCTGATTCACAGTATCTAGAACAAAAAAATTCTTCACTGTCCAACCATTAACCTTGAATTTAATTTCAAATTTTACAATTAAAAATTTTGTGAAAATTTATTTTTGAGGCATCAGGTTACATTTGATCTTTTTTGCCTTGATATGCGCTGAGCCGTAAATGAAACCAGTGGAAGTGGTTTCCCAAATCTGGAAGTGAATTCCCTTAATTCCAGCCCATTGTCCAGTGGATACAAAGTATTTCTCAAATTATCAATGAAATGCCAAGCCAGAGATGTCTTCTCTGGTTTTGATTTTTCTTAAAATATTTTCTACAACTCTAATAATTAGGCAATTTTTAGAAGTAGAAAGAATGTGAATGCAACATTTAAAAACCATTAATCACAAAGTGAATCTGTGTAGTGAATAGATGTGAGACTGATTCATATGTCAAAGTGGTTTGTCATTTGTGGAGGAGACAGAACATCATAAGAAATTAGAATTTTTATTTGTAAAATTTTAAAATTCATAATAAATGTATTTTTACAAAAGTGATCTTGAAATTCTGACATAACAGCAAGTCCTAACCTTTACTAAAATACTTTCATTTTTTAAAAGCAAGCAGGTTTTAGGGATTGTCCACAACATAGTGCACTGAACCTGCTAGATTCAGTGAGTCTAGTATGGGTTTTTACATCATATCATCCATAACACAGGATAAACATTTCCCAGCTTACCCATAGCATCCATCTCAATGTTTTGGTTTACTCTTTCTTTTTTTTTTTTTTGGTGACAAAAAGTGAGAAGGAAATCTTGGTCTGTAAGGCTTCCAGGTTTCCCATTCTCTCATATGCTTGGATTTACAAAGAAAATTTCTATGTTTCCTTTGGTGCTTAAGAGGTGATCTGCCATTCGGTAATGTAACTGTGCGAGACGCTAAGCACGGTAAGTGCTAGTAAGTTCTAGCTGTTGACATAGTTGCTCCCTTAGCCCACACTGTCTCGGTTCTGATTATTCCAGTTCTTAATGTCATAAACGTATGCACCAGTTCTCAATCCATAGCCAGCTCTTTAATTGGGAAAATACCACTTCTGATCAGTTAAAATGCTACGAGTTTCTGGAGTCTGACGTCCTGAAATCAAGTTAGGCAAAGCTCGTAAATGGCAAGAGCTTACAGAGAAGAACATAATAAAGCAGTTTGGTGAGAATGCCCTCTGTATAGGATTGCTCATGCAGACTTTGCCAATAGTCAATTCAACCTGTGAATCACAGCGTTTGTTACACCAGAAGAACATTTATTTCTTCCTGAATTTGCCTGCCAGTACATGAATTTCCATCAAAACATCTGAAGAGCAAGTGGAAAGTTTTCTTCTTTCCCTCCTTCACCTTTTTCTGTGGGGGAGGCAGGGAATGAACTAATCATAGATCTATCTCAAAATGTGGTATTGGTGGCAAAACTTGTGGAGCGAATACTGAATTAGGAATGACAAATTGCCAGGACGAGATAATACTCATCCAGGAGTAGTGAGAGCACTCAGAAACAAAATAGCCAAACTGTAGGCTATAGCGAGATGATCTTTTCCTCTTTTAGCCCCTAGAAACCCTCTAATGCCTGTTTTCTCAAAGGGCTTCAAAGCAGGTCTGAGCACCTCAGATCTGTATCACGTTTGCATCAAACTAATAGAAATGGCAATGAAACAAATTGTGGTGCCACACCAGAACCAGATGAAATTCATTTGGGGTAAATCATGAAATGATGTCTGTGGAAAAAATCCTGACTTCACATATATGATGATGTGCTTTAAGCTGATATGAGGCAAGAGCAAAGGTCTTGTGCTGGTAACAGGTCGTTCCATTAAAACGGCTGTTGGCTGGTCAGTAGCAAAAGTAAAAAGAAGGAGGTGCTTGAAAGGAGTGGCTGAGACGAAGCGTTAGCCTCATGCGGAATAACTTCTGCTTTGAACATGGCATTTTTGACAACTTTGATTTAGCTTAACAAGTTCCTTAGCATTTCAAAAAGCAAGTCCTGAATTGCCTCCTGAATTTGCCAGTATCATCTCCTGCTGGTTGCAAGTCTGTTTCTCTTCATCAGACTTTCCAATGTCATACTGCAAACTTCCAAAGAATACACAGAGATCTTGGTTTTATTGAAATAACAAGGATCTTCAGGCCAAAACTCTTGATGACAACCATTTCATCACTCTGAACATAATGTAGGCTAGTATTACCATTTGTGAGTTAGGTGGTGAATTCATTTATATATTCCATAATATTTTTAAATACAAAAGATAAAAGTGGTTTTATGCTATGTATCAGGAGAATGAGAAAGTACCTGTTCTTCTGCTACTGCTGCTTTCAAAACTACGGGCCTTAATTTGTGATGCAGTACAAGGTTTTAGTCCATAAGCAAGACTTCACAGAGTCTTAAAATCTAATCCATCAGTAAGTCAGATCTTCTTACTAGAGAGTCTTTCCACTCATAAAGTTGGGCTTTTCTATTAAATTAAATTACTGAGTTTTGCCACATCCTGTCCTTTTTTTTTCTGTAGAAGTGTTAGTCCTTACATCTGTCATCTGAGGTTTTGCTTTGTGAGTTCTGAGTGATGTTAACAAGTGTGCCCCAAATAGCCTTTCAGATCACGTCTGTGGTTCTCCACATTCAACTGCCATTTTCCATACTGACCCAACAGTGCCAGTCTAATTTAACGCATTTGATTTATAAACAAATTAGAATGACCCAGCTACATGATCCACAGCAGTGTTTGACATTCTGAAATGTGGGATAAGACTGAAGATTTCAGAAAAAAACATAATTATCTAGATAAAATGTGCGTTTGTACAATGAAAACACTACCAAAAAGGGGGGAAAAAAAAGCCCTACTAGAAAATCTAAATACTCATTCATGCTGTTTGTGGTAGAGATAAATTTTAA
Organism: Chionis minor; assembly: GCA_013398295.1. Taxonomy (NCBI): domain Eukaryota; kingdom Metazoa; phylum Chordata; class Aves; order Charadriiformes; family Chionidae; genus Chionis; species Chionis minor. The sequence continues at coordinate 126,203 of VZSF01000950.1, read as the reverse complement.
TGTCTTCACACTCTAGAGCAGCAAAAAAAATCCATTAGCACACAGATTCTCACAGTCATTGACTGTGTGGGAAGATACAGATGGGGTTTTTTTCTTCATTGCAACAATATCACTAACAGCAGGAGCCGAAACATACTATGTCATGTCAACCTGAAACAAATTAGGATTTAAGAATCTAATAAAGTTGGGATCGCTCAGTAGTGCCGTTTGCTAACAGAATGTCATTGCACACAAATGGCGTGTGCTCAGAGTTGGGTAGCTCTGGCAGTTAAAATACACGCATTTCCCTGTTGAGCCAAAATGCCAGCAGCTACCCCACCGCGGGTTTTAGTGTGATGTGCTGATCCCAAATTTTCCTTGGCACTGGGTAGTGAAAGAGTTGTATGGCTGCATGATTGAACTGAACTTAAGTTCCATTAAGAAAATCACCTGGTAACCTGTCAAAAATTTAAAATCTGCCTAGATCAGGGGTTATCATACTGTGATACACAGAATTGCACAGATTCAAATAAAAAAAAAATCTGTAATCTGTGCTATACCTAATGAAAAGGTTTTAAAAAAAAGTTACTAGTTTTTTTCTTAAGAACTAAGGTATTAATTGTATCAATTTTGTATATTATTTCTATTACAGTGAGAAAGAAACCAAAAATGCAGTGGACAGACTTCTCATTTTATTACCAAGAAATGTCAATGTTTGCATTTTTGCTTCATATATAGCCAGGGCTAAGAAACATTTAAGATCTAAATAGCTCCCTGTTTAGGCAGCTTAGTGTCTTAAATCTGATTTGAATTCATGGTCACAGCCACGTATGTAAAAGTCTGAAAGAAGAATTTGGATATAGAGATGTTAATGGCATATACTGTCCCTCTTGGGTTTTTTTCGTGAAAACAAAAAAAAACAACTCATATAAGCATGTGCTGTATCAACAACAGGCAGTTGACATAATACCAAATTCGGAATACTCTCTAATAAATATTGCAAATGCAAAGCCATATTATCCTTCCCAAAATTGGCTGTCCTCAACTCAGTTGTTTTGTGAAGAGGGACACAGCTCTCTTGTTCCCCAGTGTCAACAGTGCCTGTTAGAAAGCTTTGTATGGCTGCAGCTCATCCGTGCAAGGGTAGTAGCAATTTGACCTCCTTCCTGTTGCAAAGATACTGTTTGAACTGCTGTGTTTAGAAACTTCAAGATTGTTATAAATATTTGATGCTATTTTTTCATCCACTTCAGATGACTCTGTTTTTAAATTAGGTTAAAAATATAAAAAGTATTTGTACGTCAGTGTCATATATAAACTAAAATAAATGCTTTAACAACTATTTTTTCCCATAGAAAAGGCATGTTGGATATATGTAGAAAAACTTTAGATCTTCAGGGTCCAGTTGACTGGTGCAGAAAGACATCTCTTGGTTTTGCTATTCTTTTGCATAACCTCCAGTGTACAGGTTTGGCTTTCTTAAAGCTAATGAGGTAAAGCTGGTGATGCTGTTGGGTTTTTTCCCTATTTTTGTGCCTGACTAGACAGTTGGATCTCATTATCTTCTAGTATACTGATAGTTCCACAAAACTTAGCACTATTAATTGTCAGTTTCAATGTGCGTGGAAAGATTTTAGAAAGAAAAGAATAAAGTGTCTGTAACTTGCAAGGTTTTCTGTATCTGTACCTAAGATCGATTGCTATTTGAAGGAAAAGAAAACTCATCTCTGCTACTTTCACGTCCCTCGCTGTGATAAAAACAGTGACAGAAGTTCTGCACGGAAAGTGTATATTTTGTTTAAAGACTGAAAGCTAGAGTAGAAGGCTACAGGGCAATGCAGAAATCCTGGTGATTAACTGAAGAAAGCTTCACGCAGCACACATTTCCCAGGCTGACTGCACATTTCAGTGCTCCTTGGGGACATTTTATGGCACCGCTTTCTTGTGTCTTAGGAGCTGCTGGTACTGCCTTGGCATCCTCTGCCTGTATGGTTCAGAAAGCTGTCCCAGGACGGCAATGTTCTGGAGCTAATTGCTACTTCTCTCACTGGATCCTACGGAATTAAAAGCTGGTAACTCCCTGCTCTACAGAATGTATTGTTATCTTTTCCATGTTCTTTCATCGACCGATGGTAGGACAGCATTCTTAGAGCGTATGGTTTCATGGTTTTTTGGTTTTCATTTGGGGAAGGGAGAATAGCTGGGGCTTTTTTGTCCACTTACCTTGTCTATGCCCACCTTTGAAATGGGAATTCAAATATCAACAGATATTTGAAGGCCAGCTTGCTCTGAATACACCTTAAACCAAGTCTTTATGGAAAGCAAGTCCTTATTTAATTTTTCTGCGTAGTCCTTTGACTAGTCTTTAGTTTCCAGCACTGCCAAATGAATCTCACATCTCATGGATAACCATAATGTTTTTTAAGCCGTGTCACTCGGTTGTGTGCTGGGCGGTCTGACTCACTTCTGACCTCCCATCTGAGTTTCAGCAATAGTGAGCCTTAAAGCATCATTATGCAGAGTGGTTCAAAACAGATCATGTGAAAATATTCGTAATTACTGCTTAGTACTCTACCTCTATTACAGCTTTAGGAAGTGTTTGAATTCTCATGGATATTTAATTTCTGGGATTTCATTACAAACATTGAAAACACCTCGAGATTTTTACATGACACTAGAAAACCTCTGAAGGCTTTAGAATAGAGGAGGAGTGATGCCAATGTGACATTTGGCGACTTTGCTGTTATGTAATGGTGAGTGCCATGCCTTTTTTTGCCTTTTTTTTTTTAAAGAGCGATTTCCTTGCTCTTTAAAATGTCACGAGCTATTATCTCTCCGAAGTGGGATTTGCTAAAACTGTTCTGATCATTTCAGCAGCTACTTCAGTCTGCTGAAGGAGCACCTCTGAGGGCTGGACACCCTGATCCAGTTGTGGTCTAGGTGGGCAGATGCAGGTTTCGTCCCAGAGGAGTGATCAGCAGCTGGGGCAGGCTCCTGGCTGACTTCTCTTCTCTGGAGTTCACATGGCTTGAGGTAGTCATGGAGGGTAATTTATCTGAGTGTTGCTTCCTTCTGAGTTCAAACGGGGCTTCAGACTGTTCAGATTATGCTGGATCATCACAGTAAACTCTGGTATAGTTCTTTGATTTAACACACCTTGCTGTGTGGGGACCTACCTGTCAGTCCAATCATACCTGCAGATCATGGGCATTTGGCTGCCCACCAAAGAAACGGGCAGTGAGTGTGTTTTAAATGTGCAGGGCTCATAACTTTACCTCACAGCCTGCCTTTTCGAGCATTTTTTCTTTAAAACCCTTACTCTGAGATGGGTAGAAGGCAAGAAGAAGGTAGACCTGCAGCATGTCAGTAAACTCTTAAATTTAGGGAAACGTTTGGCTCATGAGTTTTGCGATGACCCGAAGATAGTCTTCAAAGACAAAGGAGAAGGTTTCATGTGGTAATAAATGCATTCTTAAGGATTACTTACCAGAACTGTGAATAAAAGAAGATCAAAAATGGCTTGATTAGTTCAGTTACCCGTTTACTGGTTTAGCGTACCTCTGGATTGCTGCCCAGATCACTTCTACCAAACTTGTGTCCTCCTTCCAGGATCAGTTGATTACTCATGAAATAGGCATGCAGCATATGTGATCTCCAACTCTTAAAAGTCTTCTCCAGGATAAGGGAAAAGTACATACCATGTTCCTGGTTCTCCCTCATTTACGCTGTATGTTCCTCATGAAGCACACCCCTGGAGGTCTGATCCTGTGCCTTGTATGGTTGTAGGTGCCCTTTATGAAAAGAAGTACACTGGAGAAAACGCAATGTCAAACTCTAACACATAAATTGCAATTCATAAAATACATGGCAATTTATTTCAATTTCAAAAGAAACTCTTGCATAATTTAATTTTGTTGTAAGTTATAACAGAACAAAACATGCCACGTTAGTATATGGCTTCTATATAAAAATTAAAATGTCTGAAAAGTAAATCAAGTGCTGAGTAATCATGTTGATAACTAAAATTTTGACACTTCAAAATGTTAGCCCTTTTTGACCCAGAAAGAAATCAGTGATACAGCTAAGAACATTCTCCAGAAGCGTAAGCTTCTTACCTGGTTATAGCAGATGGTAAAAGTGCTTTTATGGACAACGGTGGGAGCAGTATTTAGATGTTTAGCAGTTGGTAAGCAATTGAGACAGCTGAATAGATGATGATAAAGGCTGATAGGTTTTGGTGAGTCTGGTGAGTGGTATCAGATAAATACTCAGCTATACTGTTTGCACATCCCAGACCCGTTCAAGATGGGAAATAAAATTGGGGTTGGGAGCGTATAGAGTGAAACTCTTGACTTTTCAGGCAGACAAGTCTTCCTTTTCACATCTCGGTATCAATGAATCATTCCATTATCACATTCAAAACCAAGAGCAAGTCTTAACTTGCTAAAACAGTAGTGAAACCTCCCCAGGTGTACAGCTGTGAGAGGCATTCACATATTTTATTGACAACTTGGTAAGAGAACAGGTAAAATGCTGGCTTAAACTGTCACTTTGTTAAGTGCTGTCCTCAGTATTTGTGATTTAGCATTCCTGCAGCTGCTTACACTGGGATTATTTTTAATAGGCTGAGGAATTTTTTAAGCCTCTCTTTCTCTCTTTGTATATGTATTGTGTATATACTCTCCAATCAGCATCAGTTCTCAGTACTGGGATACGAGGAACCTATTCCAAGGAAATGCACTTTTTAGGGCAAAAGGAAACACCTGACAATGTAGATGAAAAAGAGACCTTCTTTAGAGATAAGAAACAAATTAATTGCCTTTTACTACACTTTTCTCATTTTCTTTTTGCACAGTGCTTGCTTAATAAATTTTAGTCAGTAATCTGCGTCCTGATGGTTCTTTTTGTCTTAGATCTTCACCCTCTTTAAAACCATCTAAGTCTCGGTGACTGCTCCACACATCTGTGGCAGCACTGGTAATAATATTTTGGCCTGGAGTTAGTGATTTTTACAGCAAGCTCTCAAAAATCTTTTGAAAGAGCCTTTCAGAAGGGCCTTTATTTATAGGTAGCAAAACAGATGTATAGAGAGATGAAATGACATGGAAAAGATAACAATACGTTTATGCCTCCCATTTCCTTGTCTCTTGCTGTGCTTACTCTGCATGATCTTTGCCTGACCTACAGGGTTTTTTTCTTAGTTTAATTCATTGAGTTTGTGGCTGTGATAATATTGCTTTGCTTTTATCTCATGTCTTCAAGCCATAACTCCTTATCTCCTGACTCAAAGCTGCAGGACTGAAGGCTGAAGCTGAATTTCTTTCTTCTCTTCTCAGTGCTCTGGTGCTCTGGAAAGAAAAATGGGCAGAGCTAAATAGCTGTCAAGGAGAAAGAACAAGACAAACAATTTCAGACCAAGATTTTCAAAATTGTCTAGTAATTTTAGATGCACTAATTTTGGGTGCACAGTTTGACAAAGGAGACTCATTTACAGCCAGGCCTCTGTAGTTTGGCAGTGAAAATCATTAGCATCTTTTGATGATCTCAGCTACTTCATTTTTTTTTGGGGTTTTTTTTTTTTTTTTTTTTAGATAACCTGATTTTAAACAGATAGCTGAAATGAAACTGTTAAAGTCTCTTGGAAATGATGTCTAGTTTTATTGCTTGTGTGTTCTGGTCTTAACTATAATAAGAATAGGTAACTTTCTGGAAAAGGCTTCTGACAAGCTGGCTTTTAATTGCTGACATGTTTAACTCCGGTTCAAGGACTGGCTTTTAGATCAGATCGCATCACTGCCTAGGGGGAAGAAGGTGGCAGAGCAGCTTCCTGGGGCATCTTCTTCAGTTTTCCTTGTGCTTTTGAAACCTCTTGAACTGGCTGTGTTTATACAGTCTGGAGGCAGTAGTTGATCCATCGCTTATATGCCTGAATTAAAATAAAAGTTATTTTATAACTTCATTCATGATGTTTTTCCTTATCCTTATTTCTAGTCAAGCAGAGTTGTCCTAGTTGTACGTATTCCTAGGAAAGCAGTAAGTTGAAATAGGTATTGCCGATCTGTTTCTCTCCAGTAAGTGATTTATGAGTTTCCATTGCTGTGAATTTTTAAGACGTCTCCTTCCATGTTACATTTCAGCAGCAGGAGCCAGTGACTGATCAGTATGCAGAGATCATTTTGGTCCTGGTCTTGCTTAATAGCACTAAACTCAAAATAAAAAGTTAATTAGAGCGAGTAAAGTTATTAAAAGTGCCTGTGTGATTTCAAAGTTGAAGTCTACGTTTTCAGGAGAGTCTTAGGCATTTTGGAAACCTGATTAAATTAAAATCCTTTATGAGGTTACATGAAAATAGGACTTTGGCTTTAAATCACCTTGGTAATTTTAAAAATCTTCCTCAGTGTCTTTAATTGTCTCACACAATAAATGGTAATCCTTCACAGGTGAAATTGTCTGTATACCATTCATAACTATAGAAGAGAGCAAGGACATCATTGCCCACAGCGTGAATTCAGTGAAAATCCTTCACAGAACCCAAGAGCACTTCAGATAACAGTTAATTTTAAACTACCACTATTTAGAAACAGTTAGATGAAGATACAAGCAAGTGGGGTTTTTTTTCATTTTAGTTCTTCACTGTCAGGAGAGACTCGTAGCTGTCTGTGTAACAGCAGAGGTTACTTTTCATAGCCCAGACCTATAAATCTGATATACTGTGACGGCCAGCGCATGGTGGGTTTAGGCAGGAGAAGAAGAAGCTGAGTCAGAGGGTTGCCGGGGGGAGGCAGAGCTTTTCCTCCAAAACTCCTTCTTCACATCAATCATGCCAGTACTTGGGTGCCCTTGTCCACATACACATTGGCCCATGGAGACTAGTTGGGTGCTGTCAGCCCAAGTACCAAGGAATAAAGTGCCCCTAAGAGCCCCAGTTGCTACTAACTGGTATTCTGGTTGCTAAATCCTCACCAGCCAACCAGAGACTAAATGAGCCTGGAGCCCAATTGGTCTTTTCACCTACAGTGACCCTCTTCAGTGGCAATTGACTGGCTGCGCTGAAATTAGCGTAAGAGATGCAAGACCATATGCGGGGAAACGAATATACTGAACGGGATAATGAGTAATCTGCTGCCTGCCCGTGGTGAGGGGAGTGAGATGCAGTGACAGGATGAAGGAGAGACGGGATGCAAAGGACGTGGGACCACTTCTAGTGAGGTGACTGAGGGACATCTCAAGCCGTTTAAGTGTTTTGCTTCTCTTCTGCAAAAGCATCGTCAGATGCTTGTAATAGTTCAGATAGTATTGAATTTGTATTCTGTTTTATGTGTACTATCTAATATAATAGGTGTTTAATGCAGCTCTGCCTGTCTATGTTTTTTTTACTTGTCTGGAATATCCTTGGTATTTAAGACCGACCTTTATGTCAGCTTCTATATTAAAGAATGTGCTGCGGAAATTATGCTAATTAAGCTGGAGTGTAATTATGGGCTAGAAAGATTATTTCACAGTCAGAATTGAATTGTTGTAGATAAACGTGCATTAACTTAATAGTGTGCAGCTAATTAGTTTTGCTATTTACTCGTAGACGTTAAAAAAAAAAAAATCTAATCCATTATACAAAAGCTTGAGAAATGAATATATTGCAAAGCCAATGGGAAGTGTACTCTGAATCTCTCTTTAATTATTGTTTTCCTGGAATTTTTCTCAGTTTTCCTATTCTGAAATGACAATGGGCACAAGTAGCTAATTAACATACTTAACTTTATTTCTACTTAAAATATATATTGTGCAAGTACGATGTATGATTGCCAGTTTGATGGTTACATATCTGTAATTCATACTAAAGCGACTACAACATCATATATTTTATATCTCATTATGTAGCAAATGAAGGTAGAGACTTTATTTGCTGTGTGTATCTAGCTTTATTTTTCTGATGTTCTTCCATGAGGTCAAATTTGTGTTCAGCATGTTTTAAGGGAGGAAAGATCTAAGCACTTACGCAGTGGACACATATATACTAACTAATGCTTACAACATTGCAGGTGCATAGTTGTGGTAAAGTAGTGAAAACCAAAGAAAGCTGAATTACTTTATTTTCCAAGTTCTATCTGGATCCTGGTCTGAAACTGGAAGCCTTCAGGAGTTTGTTAACAAACATGTAATTTTTTATGTTCCAAAAATATCCCTGTTTGTAGGGATATTAAGTATCCTGTACTTCTAAGTATTAAGGATATAGAAGTATCCCTGTACTTCTCAGACATCCATGAGTGTGAAAAGAAGGCTGCAAAACTACATTCTCTTTAGTGTAAATTCGTGTCAGCTTCTGGGAAAATCCAATATAGCTGTTTGATTTGTGCCTGTAACTTCATATATAGAAATTCTTTATAAGCCACCTGTAAGCATAGTATTTCTTCCCTCTACTTCCCAGTGAAAGAGACTCCAGTATAAATTAAAGTAGTGGTTAAAAAGCGCAATCTCAAACTATTGTGTGCTGTGCTCTGAGCTTCATCTGCAATGTAGCTGACAGAGCTTGTGGTATGATCGCCTTTCTTCGTGCTCAAGTGAAAAAACATAGAAGAGGGAGATATTTTTATGAAATCATTTCAAAATGGGGATTTTTTTCCACTAATAAAAAAATAATGCTAGATATAATATCCTGTGTTGCAGAACAGTTCCACAGCTTTTCCACACTGAGGTTTAATGAAACTGGCTATCAGTTTCATTTTTATCAGGTTATATCAAGAACACAAGCTCCTATGTGAATTCATATTTGCCATTAGAAGAAAACTTACAAACAGCAGGTATTGACATGGACCTAAAAAAATCTCGGACTTTTCCTACTCCCAGCCTCCCCTTGTGCAAACAACACAGCTGAAAAATCTGTGAACTTCATTGTGTTTGAACTGGACTTTGAAATGGGCAGCAGTTGAAATACAAATTTCAAAATTGTACAGATTTCATTCTAAGATGACCGAAAATGTGAAATTGCGGATGTGTAAGAAACACGTTTATTCTGCTTGCAGACATCAGTGGCTACGAAAAAAGGAAAGGGAAAAAAATACCAAAGTTTGCTTCTGTATCATGTGTGACAGGCGGTTGATTGCCAGCCTAGACAGAGGGATCTTGTGTCCGTTGTGTCTGAGCATGCTTGTGTCTTCTGTAAAGCGGGTTATGGCGTCCAGCCTTGGTCCGAGTGTAGCTCAGGGGAGGAGAGGGAAGGAAATAAAGAGTTATCAGAGTGGGCACAGTGTCCGTGAATGAGGGTTGATAGAGATGACCGCAGCCATCTGTCATTACAGTTTTCATCAGTCTAGCAAGCGAACCTGCTATTCATTTTTCAGAGCGTTTTAGAGCAGAATCTAATTTCTTAAGTCTAGTCAAAATTCATATAGGGTTCAAAATTCATTCTAGATTCACGTAGGGTTCGCATGCTACGTGAATTACACATACTACAGAATCAATGCTTAAGTCTTTAACCACAGTTTAAACTACTTTGAATTTTAACCGTATCAGAAATTATTTTATAAACAACCCTGATAATGGTTCCTTAGTGGCATGTAACCACGATCTGAGCATGGGCGCTGAAGTCTGAGGCAATCGTTCGTGTTAGAGCTATCGGTTGTAAATAATGGATGTTTTTATAGCTGGAGTCGATGCTGTCAGCTGAACACATAGGGGGCAGTTTCAGAGCTGGAGGGAGTGGCGTTGTCCTTTTAGCTTAAATAAGGAAATTTTTGGGGAAGAAATTCTGAAAAGGAATTAGCTCTGAGGTGAAAAAGGGAAAGGTGCAATTCACAGTCCGTACTTCTTGCAGTTGGCAGAATACATTGCAGGGTATCACACACCAGCTAAATTCTTGAATCAGTGAAGGTAAGGGGCGCTGGAATTCAGTATATGAGATAAAGACCCCCCACCCAGAGCGTGTTGCATGGAAGTAAGTGCCATACAAGTGACAACAAAGTACCATGCAGCTAAACTCGTCCTTCTTCTGTAGGTAGCTGTACTTCCGCAGGCAGAGGAAAGATTTTTTGATAGGTTGAGGCACATGTTTTCCCTTAATATATTCTAGTTTCAAAGACCTCTTTAAGATATTGATTCTGATTTCTAAATGACAGATCCTTGGCAGTACTTCTCTCATCCGTTAATAAGGGCAATTGCCCTGAATCAATAGCGTGATTATTTTCTGCAGTGAATTTATTAGATATATACAGTGTTTCACAGTTCAGCTGGAAACATTTCTGCAGAAGTGCTGTGCAGAACAGTCTGCAGCCACCTCCTTTTTCTGAAGGATAGAAAAATCGTGTCCCAGTAGTAACCTGATAGGATGGCAACTAAGAGAGGAGCTGGTTTTCCCCATTCAAAGGATGTTTTCCTGTGAGTTGCATTTTACTGAGGTAAAACTATCAAATATATGTATGAGATGTCTATTTAATGTTTACTTAAAATCTACAGCCGCCTTCTGCCATGAACTCTGAGTCCATGTAAATTTTTTTTCTCTGGTTTGGCTTTTGGATTATTTTTTCAGGTAAGACATGCTGTTCTTGATCTGGCTTTGTTGCTGGCAGCCCTTGAGGTTTGTGAATTTCTCTTATGTTGTACTGGTAGCACTGGTAGTACCTTCTGTTAGTCTTACCTGTCTGTTGACGAGCTCGTCATTCTTCTGGCTTTTGGGTCATTGTGGAGACTCTGGGTTATCCTGAGGCCTGAACAGAGAGCAGAAATATTATCATGAGAGATACCCAGCTAGAAACCATCCTTTCTCCTTTTACTCCCCCTTGCAAGTGCAGAAGTACAGCCTTGTTTCCTGATGTAGTGCTCTGAAAAGCGGGGTACATCTTAGGTTTGTTGATGTTTTGAATAGAAGAGGACATGGTTGAAACACCATGTTAGAAGCAGCAACAGCAACAAAGCAGCACCCGTTCTGAATAGATATGTGCAGACAAATCTTTTTTTTTTTCCCCCCTCATTTATAAACTGAAACAGTTATTAGGGTCAACGAAATCTGAGAGGGATTAAAATTTCCCTACACAAGGCCATCTGCAGCTTGAGCAACGTATGCTGCAGCATACGTGCCACATAGCAGGAGGCTTGCAGTCAGAAATTGGCTTTGATGGCCCAGAAGAAGGTCTCTTCTTATCCTGCACGCCCTGAAATACTGTCCAGATCCTTGGCATTTTTAAATTCTTAAAAACCTTTTGCAGTCAGCTAACAGTGCATCAGTGTATTCAGTTCAGAGAGTTGAAAACTAGGGCTGAAGATTTAATAGTGGCTATTCTAACTTTTGGCAATTTGTCTATTTTCCCCTGTGAGAGAGGCAGGTAAGCGCTGTCTGTCTTTACCCATGCCTGACGTGAGGATGATGAGATCTATGTACTGCATTAGGCGAGTTCCCTAGAATTTCTACCGTGCTTTGAAGTTGTTGAAAGGCATGTGATGGGAAGTAGCAATAGTATATGAGTGTCATTACTCATTACTGCTGGAAATTTTTCCTTCCATCCAACACTTTTCCATTTGAGCAATTTTTTTAACAATTTGACACTTTTATTATTGATCCCATGAACTTTCTGTCTCCTGAGTGTCAAGTATATCTTGCATTATATACATTGTTTTGGTGGTTGTACATTGAGATATATTAAGCTAGCGTGCAGTTTTTTCATGCTTAATGAAAACTGAAATAAAGGCAGCAAAGAAAAGCCATTAGTCTGTATTTCCCTTTGTCAAGAAGATCAAATTCAAATGCGTGTATAGAATTGTACCACTTGCAAGTTTAATGAATAGAATTAGTTCTTCTGCTTCTCCAAAGGATTGGAGTCTAGTTGTAAGAGAAGAAGATGAGAGTAGTTTGTTGTTAGATTTTTTAAAAATTCAATATTAGAAATTTATGTGGGTTTTTGTCTTGGCTTTCCAGACTTGGTGTTTGAGTGTTTCAGGGCAAATTCTGGGGCTTATCAATTTGAAGTCATCTTTAAGTTTTATTGTTTAATACTCATTATTTAAGCATCAAAAGATTGTCTATTTTGAAGAGTTTACAGTGCTCAGGAAGACAGGGAGTGCTGCAAAGTGTTATATAGATAAGAACAATGCCTGAGCATGCATGTGGGAAGATAAGGTGAGAGTTGCTGCCACGCAGTGAGAAAGTAAGCCAGTAATGCACTCGATAGAGTAATTGCTAAGGAATGAGATAGCAGAAGATATTTCGGAGTAATACTTTCTAATATTTCAGATGGACACGCTTTCTTTGCCCCCACCCCAGCTGTAAAAAGTACTTTTGCAGCTGTTGTGATTTGGGCTGGAGTGGCCACTGAAATGAACGACAGATGCTCTCCCCCACCTCCAAGGAGAGGAGGGAGAGAAAGAGGCTTGTGCTAAACGGTACGCACTGCTGGTATTTCCTGTTGTCTGCTCTTTGCACACACAGAAAATACCCAGTTTCTGGTTGTAGTGTTCCCTCCTTTCCCATGGCAGTCTGCAAGTTACCCAGATGTCCATCTGCCCATGCTTTTTACTTCAGGATGGGAGGGAAACATCCGTTTTCATTGCTTTTTTATTTCCCCAAACCAGAAAAACCTTGAGTTTGCATCATCCCTGCTGGAGAAGGGTAGAAGCAGTTCCCCTCTTGCCACCCTGCAACTCAGGAGATCTGCTGTGGCCAGAAGCGTGGTCAAGCAGAGAGCAACAGGGAGAGACGATCCATGTGTTGTCACACTGGTTATTGTGAAACTCATTGTACTTAAGAATGTGCCATTAAAAGTTCAGACTGGAGAGAGGAGGAGTGCCTCAAAACTACCTGGAAGCTCTTGTAGTGGTGCTTATTTCAAAAAATAATGTGGATGCTCTGAGACTTTCAGGGAGTATTGAGTGTGCCAGCGACCTCTCCTGCAGATGAGCGTGGTTTGACTGGCTGATTGGTGCTATTAGGCTAATGCTAAATTCTTCCTACTGCTTTTTTTTTCTTTTGTTACGTTTGGGGTTTTTTTTAATAGGTGCAGTGGTTAAGTGTCTTAATACTAGTGTGTGGGGAAAGAAAATAAATATCTTGCACTCTAAAGTGCTCTTCCCATTTCCCTAGGAAAATCAGGGGTTTGTGGAGTAACATTTGTTCTTTGGAAAGCATACATTTCTACGTGGCCAGGTAGAAGGAGGGTCTCAAAAGCTTTTTTTCTTCTGTTGTTGAAATACAAAAAGGTTTAGGAGCCTTGGAATGGGAACACTAGTTCTAGAAAGGGAGACAATTTTGATTTACAGGTCTCCAGAGACAGGGAATCTATCAAACCTCAGAGAAAGGCATTAAAGTAAATAACTGTGTGTGACAAAGTAAGTCAATGACAGAGTCAAGGCTGAATCCCTTAGGTCTGTCTACTGTTTTAATCTTCTGTCTACTTTCCCACCTTACTGATCTATGAAGAAAGCATATCCACATCTGCAACAGCTATTCTGCTGCTGAGCAACGTTTCAGAGTCCTCTGAACTCTTTCCTGGGAAGTGTGAACTGCTCTACACAGACAGAAGGGAGCATAAGCTGATTTCTCAGGAAAGGGTTAATTTGGTATATTTTCACAGCTGCAATGTATTAAGCTACTAAGACCCTTCTGTAGTAGGGGGTCAGAAAAATGTTATATATTGCACAGAGAAAGAAAATAAATTAGGTAGCTTAAACACATCTTGATAGCTTACCTAATTTGCCTCTTACTTGCCTTTGCAGAAGTCCCTGTATATGCAAATACCTGCAGAGGAAGAGATAAAACAAGATTTTTCAAGACTCTTTCAGCTCAGCAGCCCCAAAAGAGGCTTTCTAATAAAAAAGCCTCAAACAAAACACTATCAAACCAAATGGTACAAATGGCAAAATTAAAGATATCCTAAAGCACTGAAGTTCCTAATTTTTCTCTGCTCCCAACCCCACAGTCTAGAGGAGAGATAACATTGTACCAGCTACAGCAGGGAATGGCTACCTCAGGACACAGGCAACTTTTTTCTTAACAGCTCGCTCACTGGGAGTGGGGGAATTAAGTATTTATAGATTAGTCCTGATAGCGTGAAAGATTATTTCGTAAAGGTCCATAAAGGTATTTCAGTTAAAAAGACATTTGTAAATGTAATCAGGGTAACCTTGAGCAGATAATACTTACACCTCTGAATGTAATTGTGTTTTGGGGGGAGTAACCTAGAACTGTAAATAGTACTACATTGGCCAGTGTCATTAGGTAATCTTTACTCAATGGTATCATCTTTAAAGTCTTCTCCTCTTAAGATGAAAATGTTCAAGAAATCTACAGACGCTTAAGCTCCAGACCATTTTTGTTACATTGAAGTAGTTCTCATCTTGCCTCCTCACGAACTCAGTTCTTATGGTTTTCTTATCTTAAAACCTAAATCACAGGTAGTAGCGTAAAAAGAGAAAAGTGAGGCCTTCTTGGAGAACGTATAAAGGATACAAAAGCAGATCTGCAGGAGGGTGTATTTGCGATTGTGCAAATCAGTTTTAGCCTTTCGCTGTATCGCAGAAGGGATTTTTTGAAGTGCTGCATTAGCCCTGAGACCTCAGGTTTCTGGTTCTGTTTAAGGGCTGGGACACGCTGAGCATCTCCATCGCTGCTTGGCGGAGCTGGGCAGGAATCCTGTGCACCTGCCACAGCACGTCCTCCTCTGCACCTCATTAGCAGACACATACCTTGTAAAAACCACAGTTGTGATGAATCTGTGTAAGCACTACCGCATGGTGGTTCCACAGTTTAGACCGCATGGAAGCGTTAACCAAGGAAAATGTCATAAGCCAGCAGCAGCATCCACGTTTTTGGCAGAATTACCAAATGTTTGTACAGCTGTTTTACATTCAGCTGCGCTAAATTTTAAATCTAGGGAGGACGTAAGCTACACGCTTAACTAAAAATATATTGTAGTGCTGTCAAATGTTGTTGACTGCTTATGTTTTAGACATCTAAATATTTAAATGGTATATTGCCAGAATGCAAAGTGTTGCCCATTTGCATCAGTGAAATTATTGATCCAGTAAAGTGGGTCCAGGTATGGCAGACAGTCTCCTAACACCGCATATATAACAGGTCGCAGTATACCTGGGTAAGCTGATCCTGTGTGTTACTCAAATGAAAATCAGTAACTGTTGGGCCAGGCATATCTTCCTAATGTTTGCCTGCTCAAGTACTGACAAGCTCTAAAATCAACTTTTCCCATGCCTCAGGCGTCATTAGACTCTGTAGTGAAATGCTTCCTCCTCTTACGGATTCCATTTTTACCGTTCATACACTTTTTTGCCTGCAAATCAAATTTACAGTTGTGCATGTATTTAAAAAAAAATAAAATGAAGCAACCCAGCAATGAAGAGGTTATTGCGATCATTTTTTCATGTTACGAAGCCGTTTTTCAAGCATGCTGCTCTAACAACAGCAGCTCTTCAGAAACTGTTAGGAACTCCTTTAGAGGAAGAAGCAAATGGTGAAGATTTGTGAGATCCAAGAGTTGCAGATTTGGTGAGATGTGTACGTTTACTCTGATTGTAAATGTACACAGTGTACTCTGACACTGGATGCATTTGCATCAGTCATACGGAGCACCCCACACAGACTGCATTTTTCAGGTTGGAATAAACAATAACATAGATGGATTTCTTTGTTTCATTAGAACTTACATTTTTATTCATAGAAGATAAATAAATCTACAGTGCCTTTTCTCTGTCCTTACTTCTGGTGCTTCCAAATTTAGCCTAAACTATGTCAGATTATTTAATTACTAACTTTTCCAGTAGTCTGGGTTTGGTTTATCTGTCTTGAAAGGATAAAACAGAAGTAGAGGGAGCTCTCTGCTGATAAGGGTTCATTGCTACCCTAAGGGGTTTGTATTAGACCCAAACCTGCTGTAAATACATCTTGTGGATATATGCTGTTCATATCGGCATGGGGCTGAAGATGTAGGTGATCTTCCTTGTTGTTATATGCTTCTTTGGCCAAGTTTGACTAGAAAAGACAATGTGATGAAGGGTTTTGAGGGTTTTCCAAGGTGAGCGGAACAGAGATTGACATCTCTGTATTTTATTTCATAAAATTGTGTGCTAAAGGTACCCGACATTCATGTGTTACATTTTCAAAGCAAATAGAGTAGTTCTGCCTTCGCTTGAACTGTAGCAGATCATTCAGACCAGGCTGAAAGTCCGTGTATATAGATGTGCATGCATATGGTGAAGCGTGTTTGAAAAAGGAACAATACTTAAGGTAATGCTTCAAATTTAACTGGCAATAAATTAAGTGTAATAAGTATGTGTTCATTTTTGTTTGACCGACTGTCATAGAATCACAGAAAGAAAATAAGGGAATGAGCTGGTAGATCGCTTCTTCCTCTTTATATCACAATCCTTGTCTGTGGATTATGTCTAGGTATTTTTGATTGGTTTTAACCAGTTTAACATCTTGTCTTTGCTCTTTTTAAATCTACTAAGATAAAGTCCTTAGAGAGAGATCCCTGTAGTATTGGTATGTTCCCTTCCAAATATTTTTAATAGAAGTAGATTTCTCCCTTTAAACGTTTAAAGGGAGGTAGTTCTTTCTTTGATCTTCTCTTGACTCTTGATTACTTCTTGTGTTTGATACTGAGCTACATGTAGTTTGTTTTTTACGAGTGCTACCAGGAAACCAGTCACACTGCTCTCCTTTCAGAAACAAGACAGAAGAGATTTTCAGGCTTTATTTATTGCATTTTTTTTTTGGTTGGGGGCAGGGGGAGGTCAAACAGAAGGGTATATCTCCTTAGGCATAAGTTCAGCAAAAAATTTTGTAGCCTGGAATTAGCAATGCTACAATGTATGTGAGTTAGAAATCTAGGAAAGATTATCCTTAACTAAGATTGTATTTTCTTTGCCTTTGAGCGCCATTTCATATATGAAAACCTCTCCTTCACCAGTCTAGGACTATCTGAGATAAACGTGTGCATATTAAGACAGGCAGGCACATACAGACAAGTCTGGTTTAAACATACACTTTTGTAATAAATGCATCTAAAATTTGTGCATTGTCTTTGATAAATGCTTGGTGGTAGTTCAGTCTTCATCAAGCATATGGTTGTTCATAGCAGGCGTCTTCACAGCACTGCCTTTGGGGAATGCTGCTGGGATGGGAATAGCTCTGGGTGTCAGTGTTTGCCTGTGCCAACTGCTTGATCAGATGTGATCTGCTTTAATAATGAAAATCAGATAGAACCCAAGCTCTCGTGAGATTCCCTGTGACCAACGGATGGAGAGTAGACAGAGCCATCACACCTGCTTCTCCAATGCAGTGTAGAAGCGATCGGTATCCTTAGCTACCAACTGGAGACCTATACTTTTAAAAATTATTTTGTAGCCTTTTTAAAATCAGTGCAGATACAGATGTAACAGGATTTTTTTTGTTGCTGTTTTGCTTTTCTTTGTGTCATCAGCATTTGCGGGAGCAGAAACAGAAAATTCTGGCATAATTCAAGCAAATATTGAGATGCAGCAGCACCTTTAAGTGGTCCCACATAGCCAGTGCACTCAGCTGTGTTACTGACAATCTCTCGTAAGCCTGTATCTCCTTTGCTTTCTGACGTGTATGTGATACGGCGGCAGGGGCAGGAGCTGGTTTTGATGGAATACTTGCTGTACCCAAGTCAGCCTGGATTTCTTGGTGCTGCTGCTTCTGCTGCTCAGTTTCAGAGTTCTTGTGTCTCATGTCCAGCTCCTTTTTGATTCTCTTCAGTTGTTCACAGGTAAAATGTAGCCTGTTGGGATAGTCTAGGCATAATATTGCCAGCTTACATATAACTCGGTCTTCCCCTTTGGATCCTCTTCCACCCCTGGAACAGTAGCCTGCTGTAATCCATGGGTCATCTGCCTTAGTCACCACTTCAGGCTAAAACCTTCTGCAGGATTCAAAATGAGATCAATCCTACATTCCTAGAGCACAGTTTCTATCAAAGAAAGAAGGTGGAACACCTTGGCATGCGTTGGTCTCCTCAGGTGAGGACACTTCCTAGAAATAATGCACTTCTACAATCTGCCGAAATACTTGGAGTACACAGCAAATGCTGCTTTCCAGCCACAGCTGTCAAGTTCTTGCGCATCTGTGATTCTCTTGTGGAAAAACCCATACTACCACCTGAACGGCTTAGTGTTGGTGTTCCAAGGGAAACGGAGGCAACAGTGGAAGATCTTGAACGTACAGATGCTACCTTACTCTTCCATTTTGGATCAGCTATGCAGATACTGTTTGATGGCATTCTCGAAAATTGCCTGTCACCACCTCTGGCTTGTTTCACTGTCTGTGGATTGCCCTGCTCAGATTTTGTAGGCATGGGGATGTTACTAAAGGACACAGGATAGCTAGTGTTTGTTTAGGATAGTCACTACAGTTCCAAATTTTGCTTAGTTCTTCTTTATAATTTTACTAGGGATTGAATCCTTGTGTAACACACAGTTTAACTAATTTCCATGTGGCACAGTATCAGGTGTTTCCCAGAAACTGAGGTAGATTTGATTTGTGTTATCCTTCTCCCTTCCTTTAATCTGACCCTTATCTTCATCAAGTACTGACCCTACTACTGGTTTTTGTTGGTGGGCAATAAAAGATATTTTGCTATCTAATTTCAATTATCTCTCCAAGGTCCAACCTAGTTTATTCCGGCTCTTGACTTCTGCAACATATCTTTCTTCTCTACTAGGTTTTTTTTATTACTTTTTGTTTGGCTCTCTATTTTAATATGCATCTTTAGTCACGTAGATATGCTTGAAGCCATGGCCTGAAAGTTCCTCCACATTTATGCAAAATGTTCCAGATAGTTTTGTACCTGTCTCTCCAAGAAATTCCAGTCCTTCTCCCTTCTCAAGACCTCTGCCAGCTGACTTCATTAAATAGCCTTCCTAACTTTTCATAATTAGGCCAAATTTAAAAAAAATAATAATTTTGTTTTCAAGTAAATGTTGTTAATAGAGCCACAGGCTTGCTGTTCTTAAAAAAAAAAATCCTTTCTTTTTTTAGCTCACTTTTTCTCCCACCTGTAAGAGACTTGTATAAAACAAATGAAAAAAATTAAACCCCTGGAAACTAGTCCTTCTTGCCCTGAAGGCTGCTAAAATGATCACAATTATTCAGGCAGCCTTATCTGTTGACAGAATTTTTTGTTTGTTTTATATAGCTACTGTATTTCATTTAGAAACTACTAAAAATATAGTCATCTTGGAGGCCATCTGCTTGAAATGACAGTGCATACTGGGGCTAAATTTTAAAACTTTTTTTCCTGCTTTGTTCATTATCTCTCCTAAAACTGGTTACATGACAAATTCACTTTTCAGTAGTAAGGGTTTCTTTTCTGAATTCATTTTCTTCTTACGTCCAATGTGCACACAAGCATTTCCAACAAATATTCATACATCACTTGTTTGTTAACTTTTCTTCTGGGGAGATCAGAGGGGAAAAGTAGGCACAACGTTGTTTTCATGTGTAAATACCATGTCGACACTTCAGGTTCATCATAACAATTAACTGTACCTTTGATGAAGGGACCTTTTCGTTTTGCCCCCTCATTGCCTCTTCTGGCCTGGATTCCAGGACAAGAGGAAGAAGAACCTGAGCTGGTTGTCAGGCTGCATGGTGTACTCCTGTAAATAATGAGCTTTTTGTTTATTTGTTTACTGTTCAAGTAATACATGTACTATGAAGGAGGAAATTTCCTTTGGGAGATAATTTGGTGATAGAAGTTCCAACGCTTTGAAGTATAGTTATTTGGTGTAAAACAACTCATTTCAACTTTTCCCCATGGGTGTCTTGTCATACAAGCTGTTTTCTCCTGGTATTTTGTATCCTCTCCAAAATACTAACACCTGCACTTGTCATCTAGGGTTGAAAATGAGAATAAATTAGAAGCAGAGCTAGGATAATTAATTTGTCCTCACTAAGGTTGCTGGATCAAGGTTTTTTGTTACTATCTTTTATTTTTATTTTTATTTTAAAATATTTCCTGGAAGACGTTTTTGGTTAGCTGAGAGCCATGTATTTAGGAGGCAGATCTAATATGTTTGAAGAACCTGTTAACAAGTGTTAACATGGTTAACAATAAGAAAGCAAGTACAAGAGGAAGCTAACACATCAGATAACATTGTTTCTGTCACCACTGTCAAATTATTATTTGTTTGTGGGTTTGTACGACCTTCTCTTAAACAGAAATAAGTGCTTAACCAAAGAATCACTTCCTTTTCACCTGTTAACACAGCCATAGTAAGCTGGTATACACAGAAAATGTGGTGTTTGCCATCTTCGGCTGCTGAAATTTCTAGCCTTCCCTGATACCTTTTACAATGTTGTCTGACTTTTCCAAATATCAAGTCCATGTTAAGATATTTCTGAACATATGCAAAAGGTCTCTTCTGGAAGCTTGCCAACAGTCTCCATCATCTTGAGATACATTGGAATAGTTACATATGTGATTTATTATGAGATCTTCGTGGTTTCCTTGTATTAAACACTTAATGTGAAATTTAATATTAATGAGTTAACATCTGTTTTGTCAGAAGAGAAATAGCCAATGAAATTCTGAGTGTATTTTTTCACATCTCCCATTTTTATTCTGAATCTTCATAAAGATACAACCATAATGACAACTCTTAATCTGGCAAACATCCCGTATGAGAACAGCCACTACCTCTGTTCTGTAGTAATTCATTATTATTGTAAAATGAGTCTTGTTTCAATGAAACGTTTTGGAGAACTGTCGTACTTAAAGCGTGATGCCTGATTTTGCTTGAGACTGACTGCAGAGCTACCCTGTTACTTAAACGCAGGTGAATTCTCCCAGTGACGTACATACACTTGGCCTTAGTGCAGCAGATTCCCCATAATTTGGGAAGGAAACTAATGGTCAGGAATGTTTTTTCAAATATTATAGCTGGACTCTGCAGCAGCTCTTGTGGGGTTTTTTGGCAATGAACTCCCAGGTGATCATGGTAACTCCAACAGAGTACTTACAGCCTTTTTCACAATTCACCCCTTTCCCCTAATTTCCCTCAATTACCTTGTACATGTAACATTAGATGTAAGATGGTGAAAATATTTATATGGCACAAAAGATTAGCCCTAGGGAAAGGGAGAAAATGAGAGAATTAAGTGTCTCATGCAGAGTAGCCGCGTGCATGCCTGGCTCTTGGGAGACGAAGTCCAAAGCCATTTTCATAAATGATTTTACCCTTAAACTCCGAGGGGAAAAATTTACCTGAAGTGACAGATTTAAGTTCAATTCTGGAAGCTGCAGAATACCTGCTGAGATTTGTTCAACACCCTTGGATTCAGTTGTTTCATTTGATGCTAATGGTGTTTCATGCTTTGTTAGATTCGAGAAAAGTGCAAAAACTTTTGTATTTGCCTAGCTGCTTTAGATTGAGTAGCATGAATGAAGATTTAAAAGTAGTCCAACCTGTGTGCATTGTCTAATTGTAAAATTACAGAATCACAGAAGGACTGAGGTTGGATGGGACCTCTGGAGGTCGTCTGGTCCAACCCCCAGCTCAAGCAGTGCCAGAACTGTGTAATAGTTTTACATTGCGTGTGGACTGTATCTAGAAAAAATAAACCAAAAGACAAAACAGGTCATTGCTTTCTGTATAAGATAACGATTTATATCAAATAAAGATTGCAGCAAGTAAAAAGGAAAAAAGGACTTTTTGACAAACTAGTATTTCATAGCAAATCATTTGTGGTTCTGATTCTAGCCTCCGTATTTTAATTTTAATAGAGAAAGTATAATAGTATAAGCATGTATCTTTCTTTTCCTATATTAAGATTTCATATAGTCATTTTTATTTAGGAAACTTTATGAGTTAGAGACCTAATTCCGTAAAGTTATTTACTCTGATTGTACTTCATGTAAACTTTTTTTTTTTCAGAGAAGTATAAATTATACTTCTGAAAAATGAAAAATAGCTTCATATTTGGTTTAATATTTGCTTTGAAAAAAATGTGGGAAAAAAATCAAGATTTTACTTAGACATGTCTTTCCTCTTTGCTGGCCCAACTGTTGCCACATTTATCCACTAATAGCAGAATTTTTGAGGAATCTTTCTTGGTTTTTTTTGTCACACAGAGAGTTCGGATGGCGAGATCCAGAGCTTCCAGAAGTTATTCAGATGTTACAACATCAGTTTCCCTCAGTACAGTCCAATGCTGCAGCCTACTTACAACACCTCTGTTTTGGAGACAATAAAATAAAAGCAGAGGTAAGATTTATAAACCCTTTTTTCAACAGTGATTCTGTCTGCTATTTATCATCACCAATTATTTATTTGTACTTTAAAAAGAGATGTAAAAGAAATCGTGTATGTGTCTGGACCCATTTTACTCAGGCTTTCGCTTAAGTCATTTGTTACCATTAGAGAAAGTAAAAAAATGCATAAAATATTGTTGTTGCTCTCTTTTGTTGTTTGGTTTTGCATATTCTGAGTGATTGCATACCATTTAAACGATGTATCAGTAATTGTTCAGTAAAGAGCTAGTGGTATAGTCTTGATCCCACTGAAGCATATGGACATTTCCTTAGGGTTTTCAGAGAGAGATGTTTGGACACTAAATGCAAACACCGAAGATGAAAATTAAGCAAAAGGATTCTGAATCAAAGCCTGCTTTAATGTATAAATGTGTGAACAGAGTTTAATTTCGCTGGGTTTGCAGCTTGAACTGTGATTGTTGGTCTATGATCTTGAAATTCAGTGCAGATTGTATCTAAAATGCAATTCAAAGAGCAGCATAGACTTTGTTCTGTACCTGTAGCTGATCGGTACTTCTTGCTTGCTTGTTCCCTGTGGTTAATGGGACCAGCTCAGCTTTTGGCACAAGTTAAAACAGAAGGAAGGCGGCTCTGAGGGATCTGACAAACACACAGGAGTCAATTAAAATTGAATGAGTGAAGCTGTTAACAGCCCCAGCTGCCTCCCCTGGCCCTCTCGGAGATACTGCTAATCAGGGACATGTGGTGTGCACATCAATCTGTGCCTGTGCTGGCATCTTTTAGCCTGGCGTGTAAAGGTAAACTGAGATCAGGATCTGCTATTGCTTATTTGTCAGAGCTGTGCAGTGGCGCCGGCTTGCTAGCGCTTCGTTATCCTCACCTTCGGCACACACCACTGGCTGGGTCTGCCCGGCTATAGCAGCTTTCCCTCCTAGGCTTTTTCATGCTGAGGATATTCCCGAGTAAGCATGTGGTCTGCTGGCACCGGCAGAACTGCAGGCACCAGCAGAACTGCAGTGGTTGCATACGGCACCCCAAACGTCTTAGAAATAACAATAAAAAAAAATATTTACATGAATGTTAAAGTGAAGAATGGTCGTGCGCTGGGGAAGAGAACTCTGTGACAGGTATTGCTGAAAATTTTAACTGCACGCTCTCCCCATGCTCTCTTCTCATCCTTATTCTCAAATTAGTTTTTCAGTAAAAGAATTGATTAATCTCTGAGAAAGGCAGTTAAATGATTAGAGCAATTTATTCATCGTACAATCTGTGCTTCCTCCTGCTAGCCATAGATTGAGAGCCCTTAGGTAGCTATCACATTTGAGGGAAGAAGATGGTTTGGTTTTTGTTGCTAACCCTTTAGGGAAAAAGAAGACAGATTGTTGTTGATCTAACCCATCCCACTAGGACATCAGCTTTCATAAGTTTCAGACTCACAAGCTGGAAGGGTGAAGGTAAGTATATAAAACAGTAGAGGACTAGGCAGCTCTCTGAGCTTCTTCTCTGGAAAAGCATAACAGACAAAATGAGGATTTCTCCCCTTCATTTGTTACTATTCGGGTCTTTGATATATTCCTCACTCCATAATACGTAAACTGTCTTTGGAAACAAGCCGAAATACATGGTTTTTTTTAAACAGTCCACCTGCGAATATGCTTTCAAACTTCTGGTATTGTGGATTTTTCTAAGGCAAATAATGAGGTGTATATTTTTCTAAGGCTTTGTGAAGCTTTTTAGACTGAAGCATCCAACACTAACCAACTATTTTATCTATATCTATCTAACTACCAACCTATAGTATGTAATGATAACTCCTGTTGTGTTTAGGCCATGATTCAGCAGAGCACTCAAAGATTTTCTGTGTTTGTCTATTGGAATCAGGATCTACCCAAAGGGCTCGGTAGTGTGCTTCGGGACTGCTTGAGCTCTTCACTGAGTAAGAATTTCTTGAGGATCATTTTGTGAGAGAAGTTGGAAATCCTATCGATTCAGAATCGATAAGGGGATGTCACAGCAGATATCCCAGATTCATACTAGGCTTATGCCCAGCCAGAGGAAGAATAGGAACGGATATCAAAGTTCACGCTTCTGCAAAGTATTTGTTTTGCAGTAGTGTGTTGTGGCCAGTTCTCTGTATGAGAACGACCACACTTAATATCCAAATCTTCATTAATCATTCATCATCATCATCGTTCTTCATGGAAAGCAGGGCGCCAGTCCTGCCGCACGCAGTCGCAGGGAAACACACCAGCTGGGACAGGGAAGAGAAGCTCCAGGGGACAGATTTTTATTTTTCTTGTAGCCTCTTGTCAAATTAGTAATTATGAGTTTTGGAAGTCCTGGTGTAAGTTTGAGATGACAAAACTGAAAAATTCCAATTCTTTTGAAGCACAGGCAACTTTTCTATAAATCCCTAGCTTCAACATAGCAAATGACCTGGACTAAAGAAAGAAAACTGTCTTGGTGGTCTTTCAAACCCTGAAGAAAGAACAAACATAGGAATGTGTAAGTTAATAAAACCACTGGTATTTTGTACACCTGACAGACACTGAGCAAAAAGCAAATTGAATTCACCCTGTAATTTAAGTGTTTGTGTGTAACATGCACTTGAACATACACACACACAGAATGAATAATATTATGCAACGTTTAGTTTATTTACTGATTGCATTGAATTTGAAATGTAATGCAGTTTAGTTAAAGTTTCAACTCTGGAGTTAGCTGACAGACAAAAAAAAAGATCATTTGCCTTTATCACTAATGAGCTTCAAATTGTCACGCTGCAATTAATAGCTGTTTTATCCAGAGTATCTGGAAATAAGTATCCTAAAATATTTTTTTTGATTCTTTTAAGCATGACATACTGTATTGTCTACCAAAAAGGTCATTAATGTTCTGTCCTCTGAACCTGACTATTCTTTCAATCTTCCAGTTTTGTTTTTGTATAGTAGTAAACTTGTCCTACTCTGAAAAGACTTTATTGGGATTTATATGAAATCTTTCCTCATGTACGTGGTAGGAGGAAGGCCTTTGTATTCCTTTTGAGTAGAACAGTGTCAACTAAAACTTAGAAAGAAATAAAAAACAGCAGCTATGACTATATGCATTTCTGAGATTCCTAACACCTTTTATGGTTTTGCCATTACAATTTTGTCTTTGAAAATATTTTAATTTCTGTGGCTGCGTTGTGGAACACTTGCTTCCTCTGTCACCACCCAAGAAAACGAAGTGGAAATACATTGTAAAAGACAACTATGAAAAAGAAATTCAGTCAAAAATGTTTGAAATATGGCTAGGGAAATGAGAGATCTTTTTTCCTTCATGACTATGTTCTATAAAATAGATGTTCTATAAAGGTAGGTGTTGTTTCTAAAACACATGTTGATCACAGGCATAGTTCTGAATTTGATGACATCACTCGAAATGAACACTTATTGCTACATAAGCATAAACACACTGCTCAGTCTTTTACGTAGCATTTCTCTCAGACCAATGAGGTCTGCAATTTACCTTCTCTAATTTAAAGAACTTTCAAGCAAAGTTGGCAGTTGTTTATGTGAAGATGCCCCCAGCTGGCTACAAAGGTGTCAGAAGTCCTTTACTTTTTCACAAAAAAAACTTCTGGAGTGAATTAGGGTTTTACATTTCTGATAGAATTTTTATTTTCCCCCTTCTAGCCCTGAACATACCAGTACAGCAATAGGTAAATGTGATAAACACTGACCATTTGATAAAGACCATGTTATTTCTTGCCACTTGTATGCTGCTCAAAACCGTTCAGTAGTAGTCTTTATTTAAAAGTATGATTGTAACTGCTGCTCTTACCTGAAAGTTTTCCACAAGTGCTACTTCTGAGCCTCCTTAAGTATTGCTGGCTGCAAGGCAGGCGCTGCATCTGCTGTCAGTAGGACATCTCATTCTCTACCTTTATTCCCTGTGCTTGGTGCTGAGGTGGTGCAGCAGACATTAGAGTGAAGAAATTGGGTTATTTTTGCTAATGTCTGCTAGTTGGATTTTTCTTCTCCTGTTGGGCAGTGACCAGTCCTCACTGAAGGTCTCGCGTATTGGAAAGAGGACCCGGGGAGGCTAAAGACTGTGAGAATTACCAGGCAGCCCATTACACTTAGGCATCGTAATTCTGAAGTTCAGAATCTCAGAATACTTCAGCGATTCATTATATAAATTATTCTTTCATTGATGACAGTAAAGAATGCAGCTAAAAGGCAAAAGGAAAGGAGGGGAGAAGTTTTGATCAGCTATTGGAAGGCAAACGAAAAGTTGATCAGGCAGAAGAGGACAAGAAGGCCCTTTCAGATGGCATTTTCTCCTTAGGAGAGGGCTCTTAGACCAACAATGGTGAGATTGTGAGCGGAGCCAGATTAGCTGGTCCTGGATGCCAAGAAGGAACAGGCAGGGGTTATAGGAAAAGAGAAGCATTTTAAAATAGTCAGCCGAGAACATTTCTTTAAAAGACCTCATTCTATTAAACACAGGATTCATTCTTCCACAGCAATTTTTCTTCCTATAATGACAGCTTACTCTTTTGTATGAGGTCACCATATAAAAGGATTGAATTGTGCAGTTTCACACGCCAACACCATTTTGCTCTCATGGAAAGATGGCAGCCTGCCATCAGCTGCAAAGGTGTAACAGGTCACTCAGGGTTTTTGGCACCAGAGACTCCTTTCTGCAAGCTAGGAAATTAATTTTTGCCGTCAAAGCCACAGCACTGGAGGTTCTCATCTCAGGAAAATCGTGCAAAGATGCCAAATGAAAGAACAGTAACTACTGAACTGTCCTGCCTGAAGCCTTCCCTTGCATCCTTAATAAACCTCGCTGGATCGGACAGTTTCTTCTTTATCTTGGAGAGCATTCCCATATACTCACTTCACACAGTCTTAGAGGAAGAGTATCAGTCCAGATGTTATTGCATGGTGTTCTAAAGAAATGAGTGATCGCACGCTGAAAGTGTTTTCCAAATTTGCTCAAAACCATCATTTGCATTCATTTTGTCATTAATCTTAAAATGTTTTCTGCATCTTCTTCTGTGAGTTCTTCAGAATGTGCCCAGAACCCAATACAATACTGCCACTCTTTCATTCGTCAGGCAGCATGCATAGACTATACTAACCTCTTCATTATTGTTGTATTTATGTTGCTCTTTGTTATTATTAATGAGGGCTAGTTGAATATACATCCTTCTTTCCCATCCTCTCTTCTGTTAAGTGTGTGATGGTCCATCTGATTGAAATGGAATACAAACATGAAGGGTATAAGAAAAAATGTCTCATTATGTAATGTGAGTTACTGTCATCATCTTCCAGGATACATTTTTTTCTCACCTGTGTCTCTTTTACATCTATAATCCACATGGCTAGTGTTTTATTAACTTCAGTGTCATCCATACTACTGCTATGGATGTCCATAGTCCATGATGGTGAAGGTTACGTCCGCACCTGTTTCTAGCATGGCTTTGTCCCAAGGAATACTTAACTTACTTAGTACGGGGTGATGGACAAAGAGTCCAGGACGTTGCTTTTTAGATCTGCTGGCTAATGCTGACAGAATTGTTCATAACATTTGAAGGATCCAGAAGGGAGGTTGGAGGTGCTCTAATCACCTTTGAAGGGTGTCTTGGTTTTTGATCCTATAGTGTTTTGCGAGATTCCCCTCTGTTTCCATAAGGGGTCCCAGAGAAAACAGAATTACCTCTCTTTTCCTATGTGTTTGAAAAAGAATCAGCTTTGCATTCACCTTCCCGTAGCCTTCCTCTTCTCTCTTTCTTTTTCCTCTAAAATCTCTGAGTTAGAGGCTGGAATTTGGCTTGTCTGGTGATGATACCGTCAGTTTTCCATTATGTAAACTCCTTTAATCTCTGCACGCAAGATGATATAGACATGGTATTTAATTTAAATGGAAGACGTATCTCATAGGTGATACTGAAAAGTAATGCAGAAATTGCAGAGAGGCTCTAAAACATTTGATGAGAGCGCATTTTAGTGCAGACAATAATTGCATACTTTCGGAGAAAGTATACTTCCCTGTTGAGTTCTAAACATTTTATTGGTACTTCGATAACCATAATTTTCGTATGTTAAACATCTGGGTAAAATCTCAGTTTAAGAAATATTCCCCAAAATGACTTCACAGGAAATTTACTATTTTAAAGATAATTGTTTATATGAAGGGGTGCTTGACTGCACCTGATTCCCAAAATGAGCACTGATATATTTGTGCTTTTGCTTACCTGTGTTTAGATTACTGTGGGCAGGACGGTTTGGATCTATCTCCCTGTCACCCCGGGCAGTCGTATTCACCCGTGCAAGTAAATGTCAAACAGTTCCTTTAAATTACACTTTCTGTGTCATTTTTACCGGTAGAAATTACTCTAATGAAGTAAAGCAGCACCAAGTGACATACCCAGAAACAGTCTTTTATGTAAGAATTTTTTTATTTTATAAAGCCTCATTAACGATGATTTTGCAGGACTTAACTTTAAGGTTCTTACTGACCTCTAGCCTGTCTTCTAAGAAGTCAGTCAACAGGTGCTGTGTTGTTTTGCACAACAGAGTCTGACTCTTCAGAGTAAGAAAAAGTATACAAATGGCTTTATGATTGCTTCTTATCCCATTGCATTCAAGACTTTTAATCTTTAACATGAGGAATGCCGTTTTTCATTCCTCCACAAGGCTCGTTTATCTTTTTAACTTTATTTTTGCAAAGAGCTTTTCAACTGGTGGCACTTGCAGAATGTATTTTGACCAGCAGAGGCTAGAGGTTATGCTTTTATGATACACTCAAATGGTGCCCAAAATGGCAAATCCTATTCTTTGCCACGGACATCCGTGGGAGCAGAGGTGTGCCCTGGCTGAGCAGTGAGCGTGGGAGGGGGTTGTCCCGGTCCTCTGTTGTAGGGATCTCAGGAGCTTCTTGTTTCATCAGCAGCTGCTTCGGGAGATGGAGAGTTGCCCAAAGGAGACAGCAGCTGTTCATGCTCCACTGGGCTGGACACACGATACTGGCTCTCGTGTGGGGCCCTAAATCACTGCTTTGTCCCGTACCTCGGGCTGAGAGGGGAGGGCGCAAGGCTGTGTCCCAGCGATATTCCTATCTCCCGTCTGCCTGGCACTGTGCATCTCGCGGCATTCGTACAGTCGCATTAATTTGAAGTGGGATATAGGGGCTGAAGACATCTTTTCCCCCGTCCTATTGGAAGATTCATAAAACAAAAACGTGGAACAGATGAAGGATGAATGCTCTATTTTGTTAGATTTATAGAAACAAAGCCATTTCTTTTCCACATGATCAAGATCTCATTGCTCTGATTATACTAACTATGGCTTGTCTCCCCTTCTTTCCATATGAGAAGATTTTTTGAAAGCAACCTTTGTTTTCTGCTATTGCTGCTGGTTTTTAAAAAAAAAAATCATCCCCGTTTGATCCCATCTCCAGACCTCTGTAACCTCTCATAATCTCTCTGCTCCCTTCCATTTTATTTATTCCAGCAGTCAGTGGCTTGAGATGTATTTCTGTGTTAAGGAAGGCAGATGTAAATGGTCTGTTTCTCTGAGTAAAACAACCATTTCTGCACTTCAAGCCCTTCTCTATTGATAGGTGTGCAAGAGAGTATATTTGATAGCACTTCAGTAACTACAGCGCTAGTTTGAAGAGTCTAATATGTCTGCTTTGGATGTCCCTTTATGCTACCTCCACGATACCCTCTCTCCTCTTTTAGTCTGAATTGTGTGAAGCAGAAAAGCACCAACTCAGAGCCTATAATACAACCCTGTGACTGAACATTTTCCCTCTTTAATATAATGTAACTAAAACAGATGAGGCAGAAATGGTTGTATTGGTCCTAACACAATAATCCATGTTAACACTCTTCTTAGGACCACTTACACTCTCAGTGGTCTTAAAAGATTAGTATTTAGAATAATGATAATAAAAACCACTGTAATTCACTAGTCTCTCCCAATATAGAGTCCATTGCTGATTTACTAAATAGTATTTATCAGAATATAGCAGTCTGTTTTTTCTTGCTAATAAATTGTCTTCACTTTGCCAATAAATTCCAGAAACGTGGTTAACTCTAAAGCAGTAGGCCTTTTCACTTTATTTTAGGCCTTTTCGCTTTGTGGGGGGGTTTTTTGAAGCATAAAAGCCCACCTTCTATCAAGGAATTAAATCTTAAAACTGATCATCTTGCTTTCAAAAGCATTTCTGAGTGCATCTCTCTGTTGTTTCACCATCGTTTTATGACATTTATCTCTTCTGACGATAGAGTGCACGTCTTTGTTTTGTGCAGAGTCTTTACATTTATTAAGACTGAATATTAAGCAATGTCACTGAGTGCTGTGCTGTGTCCCGACAATCTGTGCTTTCTGTAGCACAGAAGGAGTGGCATTTTACACTCTGGGATCTCTCTGGGGTCATTTAACCATGATTATTCTGGATTTCATCATCAGGATACTTTTCCTGAATTATAATAATGGTTTACTGGGCACCTGGCATATATTTCACTTGATGTAAGATTAGGAAAGTATTACAGTTGTTAAATAAATGAATTAATGATGAGCCCCACTGGAGTCCCATTCAGTTAAAAGAGGAAACTGGAGAGTTAGGATGTTAACTGAAGACTGCACAGCAAAGTCGTGGCAGATTGCAAGGGCCAGGTCTTGTCTTTTATTCCTCTGGTCTTGATTAATGCTTTGGGTTTATTGCATTCACATTTCAAAATTATTCCTTCTGAAAGATAGCTGTAACTGGGAATAAAGTATCAGTCCTGTAAAGTGAAGTGGTTTCAAAAATAAATAAACAAGAGTATTATTTTGTAAACATAATTGAGCATCTACTTGTGCTTGGTTTTTCTGAGTTAATGCTAGACAAGTGAAAATTAGACATTTTGCTTGCTACCTTCCTGTTTTATCAGTCGTTTTGTAACATTACATCATTCTCTCTCAACTAGCAAACAGACTGAATTGAACGAATTTACAAAGTGACAGAAAACATAATTATTTTGCAAAAGAGTGCGTGTAACATACCCCACACACTGCTTTACACTGCTTTCATGTTCTCCCCGCCTCCCCCGCATTATTCGCTCTCCAGGGAATAGCCAAATGGACAAAGTTGCGCCCACTCTTCCCAGAAGTTCCTCTTTACGATACGTTTTTTCTGTGATCCTACTAAATAGTTAGCAATGATTATTTAGAGCCAAAACAAGCCAAAATCTTTTGTCTTTTTTTAATTATTAATGGCTGTCCACGCTTCGTACGGATAATTGCAGTTATAATTGCAGTTTCGCTGCTGTTGTCTGGACTCTCCTGTTCACGCGCCCCACTGCAAACCATTAATAGTGTCTGCAAACATCTTTGGGCTACTGAATCTGACTGCTGTTTTGCTGCCGTTTAGGGGCCTGGCACTGGTCTTCTTGTGGGCTGAAGGCAGTGCCTGAGGTGTTGAACAAAACCTGTGTGGACCTCCTGGTTATCTGGGTTTAGCACTCGCTCCTACAGCGCCTGCCTCGCAGGAGATGGGAATACTGGCGAAAAGGCTTCTGTCTTTTTCCGCTCTCGGCAGCCAGAGTTGGCCTCTGAATGAGTAACCACACAAGAGGAGAATTTCAGGCAATAAATTCAATTAGCCAGAAAATTCAGATGGGAACATCTGGTGGTAATGCTTTTCAAGCGGTTAGAAGGAGAGAAAAAAAACCTCAGTATTATGCGCGCAAGATGAATGCCGTCGTGCTACTTTCTGTGGCGTGCAGCAGATGCAGGCAGAACGTTGCACTGGGTCGTGAATCTCTCTCCACTGGTCTGAGGAGAAAACGTCCCGCTTGTATTAAAACATTTGTAAAAGCTGTATCTTCTGTATTTCAAAATATTAGGGGGTAGGGAAGGAAAGGTAGTACGCACTGAAAGACAGTGTAATTTGATATAAGAAATGTGATGTTCCTGCATTTTGAATGGGCAATAAATGTATTTCCCAACTTTTTCAAGCAGTATAACGTTCTAGTATATATGCCATGGATTTCTTTCTATTCATAAGTCTTCTGCCAATTGCTTCTCTGATTTATTAGGCTGATGTGTGAATGCAGAGGATTTCCTATTGTAGAGCGTATTTTTTTTTATTACTGCTCCCATCATCCAGCAAGCTGCAGTAAGACTTTGCACGTTGTATATAGAAATAAAATAACCTAGATTGATATCAATATCTGTAATTCGATGCTTTCTCAACATATCTGTGCCTAAAAAGGTTGGCAGCAAAATGACTGACACCTTGCAGGCACATGGCTAACCAAGCAAGGACCTAAAGAAAGGGACACGCTCCTTACTCCACGCACAAAAGTATTA
Organism: Chionis minor; assembly: GCA_013398295.1. Classification (NCBI taxonomy): domain Eukaryota; kingdom Metazoa; phylum Chordata; class Aves; order Charadriiformes; family Chionidae; genus Chionis; species Chionis minor. The sequence goes on along the minus strand of VZSF01000950.1, from coordinate 93,640 downwards.
CAGGGTTTTGGGTGAGGGTTTTTTTTCAAAACTGCTACTATGCTGTTCTTACGTCCAGGAGTAACTGAAGAATTGCTGCAACTCACAAGCTTTATAGATTAGTAAGCAGAGTTAGCCCATTGGCAGTGAGGTGGCACTATTTTTGATGCTTGTTTTGCTTGTTCTTTGTTTCTGTATGCTTTTTCTGTATTCTGCTGATTGAAAAAGAGAGGTCTTGAGTTCTGCTGGACAGCTTTTGGAAAGTGTCATCTGAGGCTTACTGGCAGTTCATCAAGCAAATGGAAGGTTACGTGTCAGGAAAGCAGTAGAGAACGAAATGGAGAACATTGCTGGGGCCTTCTGCAAATCCATGTCATGCATGTCCTGGATGCTGCGTGAAGTTCTGATCCTCCCCTAGTTCAAAGAGTACAGGAGATTCAGAAAAAAATCAGAAGAAAGTTCTGGATTTTAGAAGGCAAAGAGAACCTGAGCTACACCAGGGGGAAAAAAATAATACTCAAAGCAGTACAAGTGTGTATATGTATGTATATACACACACTTATTATTATTATAATACATATTTTTATATATACATATATAATTTTGCATATTGAACTGTGGGTATTACAAAGTAAATTGGATATGAGGCAAGTTTACTTGTGCTGATTTTTACTCCATTTATAATACGTAAATGGGGAGATGGAAAAAAGATTCTGCAGCCCAGCTTTGCAGTGGAACTTTTAAGTTACAGGTCGTAGTTGTAGCTGTCCCACAGCCTGCCTTTGTGACCTTAGACAAATAATTTAATTTCATGTGCCTGAGTTTCTGTTAGTGAAACTTCCTACCAGAGAGGGATGTTGTGAGAATGCATTCATTAGCTTTTGAGACAATAACTAGCCCCCCAGATACTTCAGCTTTAAGACAGAAAATTCTCGTGTGACTGAGAGATTCTTTGCAGGATAATACATCGGTTATAAGGAGAGAATACCTCATGCTTAAATCACAGTAGAGAATGTCATGGGAGCAGAGGTCATCAGGGGGCAGTATGATGCTTGATCTAATAAATTGTAAATGTATTTTTAATCTGAGAAGTGGCACGTTGCTTATTCTGTGAGACAGGCTATCTGAGATAGCTACAGCAAGCATCAAAAAAGGATCTTTTTGAATTTCCAGTTAGAGCTGAAATGTCAGATAGAGTTGTTCTGTTGTTTGGGCTTAATTGACTGAAAAAAGAAATATTCTGTGGTTTATTGGTGACCACCTTGTTCCAAGGTGGTATTTGTGTTCACATTGACTAAATCCCGCTAATAATATGCTGAACTGAATATAGTTAACTACAGCTTCAGAACTTTTTATCTAACACTAAGTTGATGTCCTCTGTTCCTGTTAGGATATTTGAACTACTGACCTAATGTATTTGTCTAAAAAAGTTGGGTTTTCTTTATATTAAAAAAAGTGTTGAATTTTCTATATCTTTTTTAACTGCACTAGGAATCTGGTTATAGGAATACCAAGATGACCCTGGGTGAAGTACATACTTTGATTTCCCCACCTCCCCCCCCAATAATAAATGTAGTCCTTCATTCTCAAATCCGTAATTCTTTTTAAATACCAGAAAGTAAATGATCCAAACCCTTGGCGTTAATCATGATTTTTCATTTAACTTCAGGTAGTACTAGATCAGGGCTTGAGTAATGCCAGTGTCTTTTGCATCCTAAATTAATTTTACCATTGCATTATGTATAAAATGCACAGTGTGGAACCTTCTTTAGTGTGGTACCTTTTTTTGACTGTTTCGAAAAGCAAAGACCCTGAATTAAAATCAAGTAATTACAATACCTTCTAAGGGCTTTGGCTTGTGTGTATTTTTCCTAATTTGTGTGTCCCTCAGTGTTAGTTTATACCCCCAGTGATTCAATAGCTGGGAAGCTTGGTTGATGCAGGTCAATGCCGATCTCTTCATTTTAGGAGGTACCGCTTTCAACAGTGGGATTGAAAATCGCTTTTCTGATACCTTCACGGTCAGACAAGCACTTCAGGTCAGCTCTGTGCCTGCAGTTAGGAGTGTTATTTGGATGATCCCATTAATGTTTGATGTTTAGATTTAGAATAGGATGCTTGTGTCAGCCTACAAATTAATGTTTTTTAAGAGTATTAGGGTAAACTGCTTTGCTATTACAGGTAACTTATACCTAGCCTGAGATTTTTTTAGTGAAAAATAAAATCATGCTAAAACCTTGATATATAATAGGCACAGCCTTCCTACCAAGCATGAAAAACAGAATGTATCACTGTGCAGAATACATTAAGGCTTACTGGCTGAGGAAGCAGCACATTTATTCATACCTTTTCTGGGCAATTTTGGAACATCATTTTAAGTCTCCTTCTGTTCGGAACATGTTTTCCAGTCTCCGTTAACCCTACACATAAATCCCAGGATCTAAAGAGGACAATTAGGAAATGCAGCGAAAAATAAATGTATACTCAGTAGCAGAAATGGAATATCCACTCCCAGTAGACAAGTCTTCTGAGTATTGATGCCACGTTGTGCATCCTCAGGTGTGACACAACCGTTCCTCCGAACACCTACCTGATCTCTGTGGACACAGGAAAAAGATCCCTTTCCTTCTCCAATGCACCGCAGTTTAGCACACAGAGAGCAGTTCTTATTTAACTTAAAAGCAGAACATTGTATATGTACCAGTGGCTGAATTTATTTAAATTATGTCTGTTCACAGCTTTATGTTGCCTTTGTGTCGGATCTAACAAGTCCTTAATGACAGCTCTACAAAACCATTCTTAAACGGGACCTAGATACAAACCCTGATTGAGGTTCCTAAAACAAATTAGACTTTGGAGCTAATGCAGCAATTTGCATAACATTCTGCTCTGTTTTAAGCTGAAATTGCTCAGCACTTTTTTAAACTTGTAGCAAATTACTTTGCTAATGAGGTTAAATTACCCTATGATGTTGCAGGTAAATTTGTCTGTAATAAATCTCATGTGCGCTTGCAATGTACAGATTTTGTATTGTCTACCTGCTGTTCCATAGGCGTGTCAGAAGACATAATGGAGAGGAAGTAAAGTTTGAATCAGTCCATTTCTCTTGAGAGACTTACTGTACTAAATGCTATTCCTATATTCTGCTTTGATGGAGATTTATTTTCTTTCCTTCCTATCTATTTTAGGTTTTAGGAATCAGCCCTCTGAAACTAGCTAGCAATGAGGCTGCCCATCTTCCAAACCCTTCTCTGAAAAATACAGTGTTTTTTTCCCCTCTTAGATGAAATGCATTTGCCATTTGGTTCTGTTCACTTGTAGCTTCTCCATCCCGCACCCATGGAACAGAATTGCTCGGAATCCATCCACATGTGAAATAATAAGCACCTATTCTGCTAGTTGGTAAATCGCCATCTAAGAACATTAAAACCAATTACAACTACAAATTTCCAGAAGCAAACTTAAATTGAATTGTCCTTTTAATTTGGGGTTTATTGGATATATACCTGTCACCTGTGCTAGCACTCACTCTGCCCTGGTGAGACCACAACTCAAGTACTGTGTCCAGTTCTGGGCTCCCCAGTTTAAGAAGGACAGGGAACTGCTGGAGAGGGTGCAGCCAAGGGCCACAAAGATGATTAGGGGTCTGGAGCATCTTTCTTACGAGGAAAGGCTGAGGGACTTGGGTCTTTTTAGCCTGGAGAAGAGAAGACTGAGGGGGGATCTCATAAATGTTTACAAATACTTAAAGGGAGGGTGCCAGGAGGAGGGTGTCAAGTCTTTTTTCAGTGGTACCCAGTGATAGGACAAGGGACAATGGGTCTAAAATCAAATATAGGAAGTTCCATCTCAACATGAAGAGGAACTTCTTTCCTTTGAGGGTGACAGACCCCTGGAACAGGCTGCCCAGAGAGGTGGTGGAGTCTCCGACTCTGGAGACATTCCAAACCCACCTGGACGCCATCCTGTGCAACCTGCTGTAGGTGGACCTGCTCTAGAATGGGGGTTGGACCAGATGATCTCCAGAGATCCCATTCAACCCCTAACATTCTGTGATTCTGTGATTTTTTTTTTAGCTCTGTTCCTTATGTAACACAGTGGTATTAAAAATAGTTCCATGTGTTTAAACACTTGTATTTTGATATATTGAAACATGCTTTCTTAATAATGGAAATGTCACAGAACAAGTAGTGGATGATGCAGTGTGTTACATCAATTAAGCTGGCAATTAATATCGATGATGTCTAAAAAGGCTTGATTGTTGTTAGATTTCCTTCACCTCCTTTGGATGAAGAGTTATTCAAAAGTGATTATTAAGAAAAATGTGAAAAGTAAGCATTTAACCATGAATTAATCCTCAAATTGGACCGTGGAGCTGTTAATAGTGGAACACTTAATGTCTTGTTGGGAAGAGGAGATTGGGTTATTTTAGAAACACACTTTATCACTCTGTCAGTCTCTAACAATTGTTGTCACCTATTTTCAATCCTGTTCTGTTTTCTATGTAAGGCAGGGTAGTTAGAATTAAATGCAGAAGAGGATGTTCCAGTTATACCTACTGGCAAAATTTGAACTGTATCTCGGATACCCACTTGCTGAGTATAAATAGAAGAGGAAGGATGTTTTGGTTTCTATCACAGCAATATTTTTAGGCTGTGTTGGAATACTTCATTATCTAACAGTCTTTGGCTAAACTGTTTAAAACTTGAAGCTTCACTTTTCTTTCTTTTTGTATCTCTAGCTCTGATTTTTACAGCAGGAATGGAAGAGGCGATTTCCATTATGCAGTGATTGAAAGAAAGGGGTTTGCTTCTCCTCTTCACTGCTGGGAGGAATAGAATAATTTTTATTTCAGAGTAGAGTTCAAAGCCATAGTGATAGTCAAAATAGCTGACATCTATTTGCTTTGACTTTGCTTCTGCTGTTCCAAAGCCATCAGCAACAGACAGATTCCAGGGCCAGTTTTCTGATACCTTGATAGGAAGAAAGATCACTCACCTGTATTTTGTTCACATTTAAGAAATTATCTGTTCTAAATGCGAGAAAATAATACTTTTGATTGTAAGTTAGAGCATGAATTCTGCTCAGTCTGACAGTCCTGGTAATCCTTACTTTTCGGGCAAACCTTTCCCATCCCCAGGGAAGCAAGCCAGTCGCGTTTTCACATTCAATTGTTAGACTTTAAACAGAGAGCCTGGAGGAACAGCATGGCTTCTGTACTGAATCAGTGACAGGTAGCATGTTTTGTCAATAAAGGTCACGGGCTGTAATGCTGTTACTGCTTACATCTGACAATAATTCTGTTTCAAGCTGTGTTACGATTTGTGCAAGCTTTGGCATGCATTTGTCATGAAAAGTAAAAGGTAAATTAAGACGGCTGCAATAGTCCCTACAATACTTACACTTTAATATTTTTTTTTTTTCTTCAGAGGTTTCACGTTCATAAATTGTCTTTCTGTCCATGATTTTTAGAGTACAGAAAGTGTCCTTTGACCAAAATAGTCTCAAAGTGAGTAAAGGTTATATTTAACCAGTGTAATACAAAGAGGGAGAAGATACCGAAAGCCGTAAATCCAGCCATGTTTCCCAAAAGGAGCTAAATGTACCTCTGTAGAGGTCTCTGGATTTTTTTTTTAATGGAGCACTGTATTTGATCCACTGGCTCCAATATATCCTTCATATAAAAGTAGTGCTTGAGTGCTGCGTCCACCACCACCTGCCATCTGTGGGATTAGTGTTAGTCATCTTCAGAGTCATCGGGACCAAGCCCTTAACTGCTGCTTGGAAATGGAGCAGGCCGTGTTATTGCATCGCTCAGAAGGTGGGCACTTCTCCTTTAGACTAGCTTAGCAAGCTAGTCTGGTGATTTCTCTTGTTCTGTATTCTTCAGTAAACATGGTACAAGGCATGTCGCTGTTAATTTTGTTAGGTATGTATGTTAAAACAGATTAGATCACGCAACAGATCAACACAAACATGAGAACGGTGCCTGCACAGGCACCCCATGCACACAAACAGTCATGCAAACAGTCACAATAATACACGGTCCTTAATCTCCAGCTAATCAGGTTCAAAGCTTGCTGGCAGGTCTCATCTCACACACATGGAGACACAACGAGGTCTCTCTGGTAGCTGGCTCAGACCTTTGGTCTGCCTGGTAGCACATCCTCAGAACCTGGTCTCACTGGTGTCTATCCCATAGATCTATGGTGTCTCTGATAGCCCTTTCCCAGATCTCCTGTCCTGCTCATCAACTGTTCCAGCTGGAGGTTCACTAGCATTATGCCCATCCAGAATGTAGACCATCCTCATCCTGGAAAAACATTAGGAATTAGGTTTAATAAGAAGATAAAACAGGCTGCAGTGACTAGGCACAGGGTTTGGCCAAACAAGCATTCTGGAGTGCAACTTTATTTGTACACGACCAGCCCCTTCCCTCTATTTTCTCATGTTGTTCCTCCCCCATGCACTTGGATGTCTCACTTTTCCTACCTCTGTCCTTCTGCTAAACATCCCCTGAGTTTTTGCACATTGCCACAGTCCCTTGAAAGCATCCCATAAACATCCTTTTTCCCCTAGGACCTGTGATAACCTTGTCATTCATTCCTCCATGAGTGCTCCACCCCCCCTTACCAGTTAAGAAAGCTCAGGCTGAACCTCTCCAGGCCTTTGAATGGTTCCTTTTCAGCAGCCCATCAACCAGCGACCTCGCAGACCTGGTCTTTGGTATTGTCTCTTGTTCTATAGGGTTTGGGTACGTAACTGTGGTTTATTACTTTTCCTGTTTCCTCTCTGCTTGTATGCTGGACAACCATTGACTGGATGTCCTCACAAAACAGATGTCCTTACATTCCAGGTATCTGCATACCCTTCACATCTCACATTTCTTTTCTTTCCGCACATCCATCCAATGTCTTTTGTTGAGTTAGAAAAGCAAGCTGTCAAATAATTCGTATGCTAAAACCATACAGTAATCTAGTATATCTATATTGTTTCAGACATATCATCAATGTATTATTGACTTGTTTTACCAGTGCATATGCTTCAGGCTGGTCACGTGTAACTCCTGGTAGATTAATATCTTAACGGTCCACTGTCATGGAAAATTTGTTATGGTAAACACTATTGGATCAAAGATTAGCCTTGAAACTGATAAATCACATTTCTCAAAGGCTCTTGTGAGACATCCATGCTCTTCTTATGTCCTGGTTTGAGTGACACAGGACTAATTTCTTCCCTGATGCTTGGGAAAGCTGTATTTGTGTAAGACGCAAGTGTCTAAATTTATGAAGATATTTATTTTATAGCCAGCCATGGTGTGTGGGTTTCAAGGTCTCAGTGTTTTCGAGCTCGCCAGGTGCAGGGATGAGGAGGAGCGAGACCTGGGCACTTCACCCAAGCTAGCCAACAGGATTATTTCATACTATGAACATATGTTCAATATAAATTAGAAAGTTTGCTGCAAAGTTGGGGGATTCCCCCTTGCTCGCTCTCCCCCTTATGGCTCTCCCTTATTGGCAGTGATCCAGAGGACTTCTTGCACCGGTGCCAGATCCCTGAGTCCTTCCCTTCCTCCTGAAGCCGTAGCGCTGGCAGTGTCTGACATTTGCTGTCCACTGCGGGGAGTGCACAGCTTCTGACTGATAGAGTTGTCTGAGTATAATCCTTGTATAGTGTATATGGGTATTGGGGTCAATATGGGGTCCTTTGTGTTAGTACTGTTAATTATCTAGTTCTATCCTGTTAAATCTGCTTATCTTTCAGTCCCTGGGTTTTGTTGTTTTCTTCCCGATTTCCCCTTCCTGGGTGGGGAGGGGTCATCAGGTGAGAGAATCATTGTCTAAATGACAATAAATTGTTATGGGTTTTCTCAAACCATAACACCTTATTAGGAACATAATTAACATCTTCACTGCCTCCAGCACTGGTCTGAACCCTTTCTCAAGTCTAAATTCACCTTGCGTCTGCATAGTGTGGATACAGATATGTTCTCAGATGCACTGCAAAGACAAACTTTGTATGATGCCAGAGGAGAAGGCTCTGGGATCAAGCTGATGTGTGCACTCTTACCGGTCTGTGGACCCGAGAGTCTGGCAGCTTTTCCTGTCCCTTCTGTGTTGTGGCATCATGGAACTTGACCAGAGCAAGTGCTTCTGACGAGCAAGTAGACGGTAACATCGATAGTGGAACGCTAACTTCAAAAGGAAAGTTTAAAAATTTCCTGGAGAAATAAAACACGTGATTCATCAGGCAAAAGCAGCTCTGTGCATTCTTACATGGAAAACTTTCTGTGGCAAAATTCATGTAATCTCTGTTCTTTCAGCATAGGTTTACACTATACAGAATAGGTTCCTAATTGATGAGGAAAACTCAACAGAATGAATTCAGGCTTATGCATGCTGGGATTCCTGGTCCTGATAGGACTTGCCATACACACCACACCACATGTGAAAGAACATGGCTTGTCTTATTTATTTAACAGCTGTCTAACCGCGTCTTCCAAAGATGTGCACAAAATATTTCTAGTGAGAAAAAAAGGAAAGAACATTCAGAAATTAACGGTGTCCATGATTCATGAGAAACACCGCAACACCGATTTACCCAGCTTTTTTAATACTTCTAGACTGAAGACAGCAAGAGAAGATGGTGAGAAGAGACGGCGTATAAAAGGGGCAAATATGTACAAGACAGAAAGAATAAACTTTATGATATGACTAGGCGAATTCAGTTGTGCTGCAGGGTTGAAGGTCCATTTTTTGACTTCAAAAGTGACCACTCTGGGATTGGTCTGGGTGAGATAACTTAGTACTGTGCTGGTTATTTGGTTATAGCAGGCAAGCAGACTCCAGCATACTCTATTTTCTTTTTCTTCTGGATGTAGCAAGGCAGCAGCCACTGATGTGTTGATAAACATTACATTAAGAAATGTTCGCTTCATATAAAGTCAAGAGAGAGACAGGAATGTCCATCAAAAGTCCTTTAGATGGGTGGGATTTGATGCCCCATTGATGTAGATCACTGCTCATCCACCCTTGCCAGTATTCTTGGGAAAGACATTTGGCAGTAGCGCCGCTGAATTCCCTGGAGCCACGATAACTTAGCTCGGGGCGATCTGCCCCAAGAGACTCACTAGGTCAGAATTGTCCTCCTGGCTGCGGCTCCAACTCCATAACGGACTTGAACAAATAATTTCATTTCCTTTGCCTCAGTTTCCGTAAATGTGAATAGGTGCTGATAACATTCATCACAGTCAGGCATGGTTAAACCTGCTGGAGAATATAGTATTAAACAGCTGTGCAGATATGTGATGGAAAGCTGAAGATGGGGTGAGACTTCTGGTGAATAATGGGGCTGTTGGAAAAATAAAACCAAAGCAACACTAATCCAGATAAAGAGCAGCGTCAGAAACTGAGCTCCCAGTTGTGAAGAATCGGCTTCATCTCTGCCTGCATGACACAGCTACTTTGCCAAGTATCTCAGCTTGGAAATTCAAAGTTTGCAAAATAAGTCTTGTCTTTCCCAGGTAAGAACAGCTTCTTTCTTCAGTAGAATTTAAGAAATTTTGTCAAGTAAGGCAAAGTGTTATGTAACTTCTGTTTCATTTCTTTTGCGTTACCCATATTTTTTTCCTGAGAGAAATGCATTTTAGATGAATATTTAATGCCCTTCCTTTTAAGAAAGTATCGTTGAATCACGTCAGTCTACTGCTGACTTCAGGTTCGTGGGAGAGGAGGAGCTGCGTGAGCTGAATACTGGTGTGCTGTCCGATACCATGACGGAAGAGGGAAGGTGCAGCTCAGGAATACCAGCTGAATGAGGCAGAACTGCACATTTTCCCGTAGAAAAGAGCAGAAGACAGCAAAACCTATTGCCTGAGAATGTCCACAAGAGAGAGAAACTATGTCAGAGCCTGAGAGGCCACTTGGCTGTGTTCTAGAGGAAGAGTAGGGAAAACAGCACAGGCACAGCGTGCCTCTGAACGAAGGCAGAGCCCTCGGAGTGTTCAGATGAATTATGGTGCACGGAATGATTTTTGCTGCAAAGTTAATACTTCTTCTCATTCATAATCTTTTTTTTTACCGGTGGTGTGATTGAAATATTCATTCAGCATATTGTGCTTTAAAAATAAAAAACACAAAGATCAGCAGGCGTGTTTTCATTCTGTCGTTCCTGATATTACTCATCATACCAGAACAACTGGTGGCTTTTTTAACTGCGTTGTTTTTTCCATCAGATCTTGTTTCTTTTCAGAGGTTGAAATGTAAAGCTCAGTTGTTGGTTCTCCTTTTGTAGAACTGATAGATAAATTTGTGTTCCTACTCTGTTTCAATAAGTGGCATCTATTTTGTTACGTAGGTGGCTCTTCATGTAGTACACTTGGTTTTGAGAATCTGGTTAGTAGAGGAAGTGAACATATCTTAATCTTAAGATTTAATGGTGAAGGACTGTGAAAACAAGCAAACAAACAACCCTACCCCCCACCCCTTCCAGATAAACTTGGTAATTTTTTCCTGGCTTGGAAAGGAGCCAACGATTTCGGTGTGAGTCATGTTCACATGGATAAAGTTTTGACCAGTGAGATGTATTGCAACATCTTTTCTCTTTGATCTGGTGGGGGTTTTTTTAGGTTTCTAAACTGAAAGATGTCATGGTTTCTCTGAGGGTAGAAGCATGGGCTCTCAAAAAGATTAATGAACTTTTCCACCTGAAGTTGATGCATTGTACAAATGTCCATTCATGTCTCTGCATTCTCCATGTAGTGCCAGCTGCTGTATAGTACTCAGAAGTTTGGACGTGATATACTGAGATAATGCCTATTTAAGGGAAAACATCTTGGTATACCTTTAAACGCTAACTATCACATCATATAGCCCAAAGCTGTATTGTAACTGTATACACATGATAAAGTTTTAACTTAATACTGTAACATCTCGGTATATGCACTTTTTAAGTAAAAAACTGCTCAATTATGGGGTCTTGCTGTTATTACAAAAATAGGAGTATTCCAGATAAGCCAGCAGAAAAAAGAGAGAACTTCTGTTTTATCAATGAGTAATTTTGTATAGCTAGATTTTGGAACCTCAAAGGCTGAATAATTTTCCAGTCTTTGTTTTCAGTGAAATTTGTGTTAGATTTATGAAATGCCATACATCGGTTATACTTAAATATCTTGAAATTAGTAGATAGAGCATTTATTATAGACTAGAATTTATTATAGTGCGCTTTGTTTAACCATTTCCTACTCCCAAGCCTTTCCACTGCAAAGAGCCCCAAGAATGCAGGCTCATGCAAGAGCAACTACAAAAATATTCCAGAACTTTGTCATCATAGAATTTGATTCTAAATTTAATGTCGCACCTTGCCGTACAGTTTTGAAAACACTCTATAGTTGTCTCTCTAATGTTTTAGGGGAAGTATTACTCGAGGTGGGAAAATAGCCAGCTGAAGTGCCTAGCTTGCTTTGTGCCTTAGCCAGCAACACACACAGAGAAACTTTTTGATAGAGATGTCTATATAACTTGAAGCTAAAGCGTTGGGCTTCTTGAACATTGGTTATGAATCAGTCTAGTTTCTTAAAATTGGATCCAAGTCTGGTTACTGTTCGAGGAGCAAATGGTGCCACAGAACAATAAAGATGGATTTTCCAAATGGATTGTATAATAAATTGGTCTCGGTATTCTTGACCTTCTTGATCATTTGCCTCAAACATTTTTGTGCTTTTTCTAGTATGGTATTCTATGTAAAATGCTGCGTTAGAATTTTATTTTGTAGACTGCCTTAGAAATTAATAAGACTTCTGCTCCCACACCGCTGAAGGGTGTCCCTCAACTGTAATAGACTAAGCTTTCCATGATTTATCTGTCACCCTTGTCTTTATGTTTGTGCAGACTTCCTCCTTTTCCTATCATCTTTGCTTTTTCCAGTTTTGTTGGTATAACGTCCTTACAGAGGCTGCAGTAGCTGCTCACATTCCAAGTAATTAAATGTAAAGGGAGGGACTCCTAAAAACTTTATTGCGTTAAGTGCTTTTTTTTGTTTGCTGTAGTCTTGTGGTTTTTGGTCTAGCTTGTGATGTGTTACTCTCTGAAGCAGATGATGTTTCTCCAGCGCGGGAGAAATCCTTGCCAAGATAAACCTTGCTGAACCTTGAGAAATCTTGATGAGGCAACACTCTTGACTAACTTTTGGCTGCTTTTACAGAGGTTCAGGTTCGTCATTGTACAGTTATGTTGCCACTGAAAAAATAATACAAGGAATCAAAGCAGTGTACCGTAGCAGCTTTGTGGGACTACGAGCATTCCGTTGCTGGAGCATAGCCTGCATGAACCACAGCTTAATTACATTAGGTAGCGTATATAATGCTGGTCTTCATTCCCTAATTTTACAATTATCGCTTTGGCTTGTTTCAGATAAGAAGACAAGGCGGAATACAATTACTGGTGGACCTATTGGACCATCGGATGACAGAAGTCCACCGTAGTGCCTGTGGAGCTTTGAGAAACTTGGTATACGGGAAAGCAAATGATGACAACAAAATTGCTCTGAAAAACTGTGGTGGCATCCCAGCATTAGTACGGTTACTCCGCAAGACGACAGATTTGGAAATCAGAGAACTGGTCACAGGTTTGAATCTTTCAGTATTTTTTGTTCCAACTGTATATAGGCTCTGCAAGCACAGTCCCGTGCCGTCTGCCACCAGCTCCATCAGTAACCTTTTAGTTTATTACCATCTTCTTTGCTGTAACAAAACACTTTAAAGGCCCTTGGATATGTGCAGTGTATGAATAGCTTTAGTTAATATTATGCAGACAGTTTACAGATGCAGACACGAGTTGCGCTTAGAGTTGCTGGTCACTTCGGTTGGCCGTGAATGTTCTTGCAGGAGATGTGCTCCATACACAGGTACATTGCGGTGGGAATCCTGCTCTCCCTGCTGTCTGGTGTAGGGCTGCACATGCAGAAGTCGGGTTTTACTGATTTTTTTTTAAAGCTGTTATTCGTTTCTTTTATATCCCATATAGTAAGAAGGAGGATTTGATTGTGTGGGTTTTTTCACCTTTTCCTGTGGTTCTGGTGGGAAAATGGAAAAGCATGTTGGAGAGATGGACAACGTCATCTTCTGAAGCCTTTTTTCTGAAATTTGATAGCATGCTACATGATGTATGTTAGACACAGGGCATGCAGGTAGTGCTAGAGTCTCATGTCTTTCCTTGATATAGTAGAATCTGATATTTTTAAGATTGTCTGGACTTTTTCCCTTATGAAATTCAAGGTGGGGTTTTTGTTTTGTTTTGTTGGTGGGTTTTTTTCAGAAACACAGAAATGCTGTCAAACAGCATTGATCTGAAATGTTTGGATATTTTTTTCGCCTTGCCCCTAAGCGATCCTATTTAAAATGCACAACAGAAGCCAGATGGGGTTTTTTGATTTTTCACTTTGTGATTTCATTATATTTGATTGCTAACATCAATGCAGTGATTAATTTAATACTACAAATAAAAAAAACTTAAGATCTTTTCATTATCCTATTTTACAACGCCTGTATTTCCATTATTATTTTTGTATTAAATAGGTAAGAAAAGTTCTCACTTCTGTCGTGGAAGCGTCAGAGTATACGCTATCACCGACACTTCTGCAGAAATTACTTACCCTTGTGGGTCAGGCCTCATTTAGGATACAACTGATAAGATTATCATCCTTTGGTTGACTGCAGGTTCCTTCCTTGAGGGTGTCTGAATAAACTGCATAGTGTTTATTAAATGTAGATTTTTATATTTAATTTTGTTTCTTAGTTACACCGCCTATCACCTCGTACTTGTTAGGCAGGATTAATGGGACAGAGCTACCGGGTTACATGAGCTCGGATGGTGCCTCCTGCAGAGTGACAGAATTACTGACAGATCTAATAAAGTGTAACCACTGCTTCAGATTCAACATACTTGTTTGTCTCTTGGTTATGTTGTCTGTGCCCTGGCTCCGGGGAACATTCTGCCTATTTATTCTGAGCAGTAAGTGTCAAATTGCTAATGAACGTCAGCAGTACACCTCAGCAATCGCACTGGCACTTCCCATGCTGTCTGTAGACGGAACACATAATGTCATTAGGTCATTTAAAAAAAATACAAGGCTATGGTTTTCATTCCTTCCATTGCACAGTATCTTGTTAAATTTTCCTAAATTCCCACAGAAAGAAAGGATGTGTGTGCTAGCATGCCCTCAAACTGTTACTGCTGAGAAGAGTAGGTACTGACCATCGATGGTAGGCAGTAACCAGCCTTTGTATGGGTAGATGCAGCTCCCAGGGATGGTGAGGATCAGGAGTGCTGGACATCTGTGAAGGGGGAGCAGAGCAAGATGGTGACCCTGAGGAATGGAATCAAAGTTACTGGTATTTCAAGATTTTATGCCTGGGACTGTTTTTGTATTGGATTGTGGGGTTTTTTTCATACACAGAGAAAATAAGAATGAATGTGTGTTTTAGGAGTAAACATAATACCTTGAGCTTTTCCATCTCATGTTCATTGAGCATCCTGTCTACATAAAAGCTGTTCTTGTTTGTTACTTTTAGAGAGGGCACAAAGTTCCTGCCTTAGGAATTCATATAGGCTCTGTCATCGCCGCCCCTAAATACTCCTCCAGCATTTGTCCTCAGAGCGCTTCTCTTAGGTGGGGAAGTGTGATTATCTCAGTTGTACAGATGGGGAACTGGGCCTATCAGGTCTAAATGACCTGTCCAGAGATCTGGCAAGACAAAGGTGTGAATCACTCGGAGTAGGCACGTAGCTGTGAGGGAAGAAGTATAGGCAGGAGAGGTTTTTGCCAGCCCAACTTGTCAGAACAGTAGCAAAGCACTCATCGCCTGCCCCAAGCACCGTGAAGCACATGCCTGCCAGAGCAAAAGTTGTGATATTAGTTGAATATTGTGATATATAAGTGATTGTGTTTTTTTGAGGAGGAACTTGTTTGCTTCGAGGGTGGCAGAGCCCTGGAACAGGCTGCCCAGAGAGGTGGTGGAGTCTGTGACTCTGGAGACGTTCCAAACCCACCTGGACGCCATCCTGTGCAACCTGCTGTAGGTGGACCTGCTCTGGCAGAGGAGTCGGACCAGATGATCTCCAGAGGTCCCTTCCAACCCGTAACATTCCGTGATTCTGTATTAGTTCCTTCCTCAAACATGCACATTTTCTTCCTTCTTGTTGCTTCTCTCTAAGGAGATTATAATTTCAATTTCCAGCTATCTGAAGACTGGTTTTGGAAATGTGTTTAAACCTGCAGACCAGCTTTCTATCCCAGCAGCTCCTTGCTTGTCAGGGTTGCCTTCATCACCATTTGTGGCTTTTCCTTTTTTCCAGAGATTTCTTTCTGCCATAATCTCTCCAAAACGGAGTTTTTCACTTCTTCCTTTACCTCTTCTTTCCTTTTCTTGGTAACAGAGGACTCAGGCTAATATTGGAAAACCTTACCACGCTCAAATTTTTGTATTGGGCAAACTGCACCTTATAGCAAAGTGATACAGCTTCAAGGCTTTCTCACATGGAGCAAATGGTTTCGGTGCACGTTCCCATGTAGAAGCCATGAGGGAAGTTTGCTGCCTGGCTGTTTTGAATTTAAATGCTCATAATGCCCAGGAAATACTTCCTGAAATATTGAAAGATTACTTCTCCAGAAACACTTCCACAATCACTGTTTTTTACAAGAAGAACCTGGATAAACTGAGGTATACCAATGAATATATACATTTACGTGTGAAGTGAAATACTCCGATAGAAATAGAGGCCTACAGCCTCTCGTAATTTCCAGAGGGTCAAGGAGAACCTGAATTACAATGTCTTCTTTCGCGTAGGTCTGTAAATAAACAGACATCGGTATAAACTGGATGCACCATACTTGATTTAGCCATCTTTTCACACCAGCACTGTGCTACTAGTTTCCACAGTAGCTGCTGTTAATGGGAAAAAAATAAAAGCCTTCTATTTTAAAATAATTAAATGTTAAAGCTTTCCTAATAAATATAAATAGACTAGAACACAGGATGCAATTAGCACAGATCCTGCGGATGGTATAAAAAATGTTTTCACTTCTTAATAATGACAAGGAGTAGCTGATTGGTCACTCCTTGCCTTTTCTGAGTTAAAGTTAATTATGGACCCTTCTGCAAAATTCAAGTTTAGCATTCTTTCTATTTGTTTTGCTATTGGGGGCAAAAAAAAAAAAAAAAAAGACATGAAAAATGTGAACTGTTAGCAAGGATAACACAGGAATCCCATTGATGCCTTGTGGAGGTGAAGTCAAGCAGCTGTTGCTAGATCCAGCCTACGCTGGCTCCTGTTCATCATCTGCATCTGATAACTGGGTACCTATCTCAGACAAAATTATCTAAACTGCTGTTCTTCTCCTTTCGACAAACAAAATCCATCACAACTAGAAAAACAGCTTCTGCCTATGAACAGTAAGCTAGCTGAACTAGAAACAGCTCCATTTTAAGAGGCCCCTTATATGCCGGTATCACCTGTTTTCAAAGTGTATATACTGTATTAGACTGAAAGGTAAAAGTGGATGATCCACTTTCAGAAAGCACACGATGATAAAGAAATATAGCTATAAATACTAACAGGAGAAATTGTTTTTTCCTGTGCTGGCAGCCAGCCTGATGCTCATTTTGGCTGACATTCTGACATTAAAGTGTCAGAGATTTAACTATTGTCTACTGAAAATATGTAAATTATGAAAATTATCACCTTTACAAAAAAAATTTAAAAGCATAAACTGTCTAATGCTATACATATATACTATATATAGATCAATAGACGTAGACTGTGTATACTTTGTTCATATTTTTATTCACTGAATCAGAAAGCATCTACTCCATTCCCGCAAAAAATTGTAAGACGTTTTGTACATAGTGTTGCTTTCAAAGAAGTAGTAGTTGTCCAAGTGTGTTTGACGCATGGTTTGGTTGGAGAGGAAAAATTTTTCCTCTGCTTCTCAGATTTTGGATTCCAATATTCATTAGTGTTGTCTTTAATTTCAGCTGTGGCCAGTTTGTGTTTTGGCTTGGTTCGTGGTCTGTTGTTGCCCCATGTCATACAACATTATAAGTAGTTGTTTTACATTTCAGTTTCATTTGTAGTAGATGCCACATGTTTATAATGAGGTATTTATGACCTGTTAGTGGTAAACTTCTCTGTCTGTGTTACTGAAAGCAATTATATGTTGTCCTCCTTATATCTATCTGGTTTGAGGTAATCGCTGCAGTTTAAACCTCCTTTTGATTGCATACTGCTTATTAGTATGTGCATAAATTGTTAGCAGTTTGGTCAAGACACTCCAGAAGGTCCCTTTGAGCCATGTGTCGTTGTTAACCAGTGTAATTGCAAGTTAGTGAGCCTGCAGTGACGTGTAAAGGAGGTTTAAGGGAGTATTCTATTCAAATGGACCTTTTGGTTTACTTCAGTGAAAGGTTTTTTCATTTTTTTAATTATATTTTTTAGGAAATTCTGGTAATTTCTTTAGAATTTATGACTTCTTAGTAAAATGGCAATTCTTCTGTTTGGGGTTATCAAAGTCAAAATCCCATGCCTGAAGGTGTTTCCTATTTATGATGTTATTTTCTAATTGGACTTTGTAAGATATTACACTTGTGATTTTTTTGTGTAGTAAACTATATTTAACAATATTATGGCAAAGGGCTAAATCTTTACTACTTAGGATCTTGAAGGAGTGTATCAATTTCATAATTTTCCGCAAAAGTGCCCTTGACATTAGCTTAGTTACTGGAGTGTGTAAACATAGATGTGAAATTTTTTTGTGATACAAACTTTTAATTTAGAGGTGGCAACTATTTGTAGCCCTATTGCTCTTTGGAAATTTGATTTGAAAATGAGTAAAGGCTGTTTTATCCCACTCTGAGGTGACTTTCCCACAGACTTAAGAAGAATCAAACTCTTCCATGAGTTGCATTCTTACAGTATTTCACCTTGATGCAATTCTTAAAATCTCTCTTTAAAACTCTTTTTTCTGCAGGTTTATATTGGATGTAGTTCCAGTGTTGATCATAGTAAATATCCCATTTCTTCATTATATTCAAGTTTTGTAATGGAGCAATGCATGTATTAGGAAGTCTGTCCAGTGAAAGGCCTAATTAATTACCACCTTTTGATACTTAGTATAAAAGGAGAGCTAGGAAGATAAATGTCTAAAGTGGGTTGCTTTTCATAGAATCATAGAATGGTTAGAGTTGGAAGGCACCTTAAATACCATCTAGTTCCAACCCCCCTGCCATGGCCAGGGACACCTCCCACCAGACCAGGCTGCTGAAAGCCCCATCCAACCTGGCCTTCAATACCTCCAGGGATGGGGCATCCACAACTTCTCTGGGCAACCTGTTCCAGTGCCTCAACACCCTCACAGTAAAAAATTTCTTCCTGAGATCTAATCTAAATCTGCCCTCTTCCAGTTTGAAGCCATTACCCCTCAGCCTATTGCTACGCTTGCTGATGAAGAGTCCCTCTCCAGCTTTCCTGTAGGCCCCCTTTTAAGTACTGTCAGGCTGCTGTAAGGTGTCTCTGGAGCCTTGCCTTCTCCAGGCAGAACAACCCCAACTCCCTCAGCCTGTCTTCACAGCAGAGGTGCTCCAGCCCTATGATCATCTTCGTGGCCCTTCTCTGGACCTGCTCCAGTAGGGTGGTATTTAAGGTGCCTTCCAACTCTAACCATTCTATGATTCTATGAAATGCTTTTATTAAAAAGGGAGATTTGAAGGGTACTAACTATAATAAATCTTTCCTACTCTTTCTTTAAATGGATGTAATTCTAAGTACAACATTCTGCCATGATCAATTTTAAAAGTTGATTAAATCTTTTGTACTAATTTACTTCTAATTAGATGTTCTAAATAACCGTTGTTTTCAACATTAATGAAATTATTTGTGTGCTGAAAATTTCTGTTTGCTGTGGATTGAAGCCAATGGCTGCATGAGGAATTATGTATTACAGTTTCTTCATTATTTCTTCAGGTACAAAAGCCTTTTCAGTACCCAAAGGTTGCATAAGAGTTTGACTCCCTTCCATTGCTTGAGATACTTCTAATCAAGGTTTTCTTCAACCTCTGCCCTGAGTTTTTTGGGGCAGTGAGAATGAATTTCATATAGAATGCCAAATGCTGTCAAATATCCTGCAAGTCTCAGATTGCAGTAAAAACATGCATTTCATCTCACAGCTCGAACTTTGCGTAGAATAATTTCTGGTTCCTTGCTGTTACATTTAAAATCTTGTTATGGGGAAAAGAAGAAACCAAGAACCAATCATTCGTTAAATGCAGAAAGACTACTTGTTACTGCTACCTTGGTAAAATTAAGCTTATGCCACACCATTATGCAAAGCTAAGCAAAGGCAAAACAAGTGAAGCCACCTGGTCTGCAGAAGCAGTTGCTAGGGTTAATCAAGCTAAAAGTCCAAGTGCCCCAACACAACTTCAAGCAACTGAACTTTGGAGGTCGCACCAAGGTAGTACAAACCCTCTGGCCTGTTACTAGCAATGGCAATGGCGTAGTTAGTGGGCTACTCTGCTTTTCCACCCCTGTAATCAGTTGCTTGAAGGTTTTACAGAGAATCTTCAAAAATCACTATGGCATCATCATAATTTTTAGAAAATGTTTTAAATATCTACTTGTACTTCTCTAGACTAATAAGCTGACGTTTCACTGTCAGTGGATGTGCTGTAACAAGGCACAGCCGTGTGTGTAAGGAGGAACATCGTTGTACTTCACAGTATGATTCTATATTCTGGCAAAGTTTAAATTTTAGACTTTATCATCACCTATAGAAAACATTGTCATCATTTCTAGAACTGTGGAAGGGGTTTCCAGATAAATTCAGAGCAGGAATTAATTGGCATTTAATAAAGTCTTCCTAGGAACCCATTGTGCAATCACTCACTGAGACACCAAATCTTCGTAGCCATTTTCTTTTCAAACCAGGAAGGTAAAAAGCTGTACAGCTTACACCCGTAAGTTGTTAGGAAACTGATTTCCAGCCTATAGACTGCGACATATTCAAGAATTTCCAGAGCCATTCAAAACACATGCTATTTATAGCTCATACGTAACGGCAAATTTTAAAGTAATTTAATAAATTGTGTAATTTTGTTTCAGAAATTATGCTGTCTTACCAAATAACACTTATGCAAACAATATTGACAGTTCAACTGACTCATTTTATACAAAATCTATTGCAATTTACTGTCTAATTATAAAACAATCTTTGCCCCCTTTCTCAATATGCCATCACTATTTTGGCTCTGCAAGTGGGAAAACCCACTGACAGGATTTGTTGTATTCACGAAGAGTCATTCTCAACTTTTTTATCAGATTGACTACTTCACCCTCTGCGGCTCCCAGTCAAGTAAGGAGAGGTTTTAAAATAGATGCCTTCCAAAATCTTCTGCCGTGCTTTCTTAGCAACAGGCTCGGGCACTGATTTATTGTGTAAGGTGTTGCATTCAAAGTATTGTTATAGGTACAAGGAAACGTACTGATGAAAGAGCAATACAAAACCTTGCTGAAGCTGGCAGTACCTGTTTCCCTGGAGGTGAATGGAGGAGAGCCAGAAGTCCCAGGGGTGCCAAGGTCTGGGCTCGGAGCAGTGCGGTGACCCTGACAGGGGAGTCCCTCTCGCCTCTGTCTTAGGGGTCTGCTTGGGGCTAGTTTCCTCAATTTTCCCATCATAGCCTGCCTCCTTCTCCCTGCTTCCCAAGCAAATTCCCATTCACTTGTCCTCGATTTACCACACTCAGTCTCAGCATAAAAAGCAAGATGGTCTGGTTTTGTTCTCTCTGGCACTGGGATCACTCCCGTGTATGAACTACATCAGGAGGAGGAGGCCAGTCTTTTTTCAGTGGTGCCCAGTGATAGGACAAGGGGCAATGGGTACAAACTTGAACATAGGAAGTTCCATCTGAACATGAGGAGGAACTTGTTTGCTTTGAGGCTGGCAGAGCCCTGGAACAGGCTACCCAGAGAGGTGGTGGAGTCTCTGACTCTGGAGACGTTCCAAACCCACCTGGACACCATCCTGTGCAACCTGCTGTAGGTGGACCTGCTCTGGCAGGGGGGGTTGGACCAGATGATCTCCAGAGATCCCTTCCAACCCCTAACATTCTGTGATTCTGTGATTCTATGAACATCCAAGTCTGAATGGGAAATAACTATTTTTCCATTGTAGAATCAGTGAGAAGCATCTTCGATGAAAAACACATTCAAGTTGTTTTGATTGATATGGCAATGAAACCAGTTGCGTAATTTGCTTGTTAATATACTACGTAAATGATTGGGCCGGGGGGGGGGGGGGGGTGGTGTTTTTTTTTTAGTTTGGTCAAGTCTAAGTGTAAGAGGAAATATCAAAAAAGGCAATCTGGAGTAATAAATAGAGGACATCTGTTGCAGCATATGGCTTGACATAACAGCTGCATTGAACTTTTTCAGCAAGTAGTAATCCTTTGGAAAAATTCAGCTGAGCATATAATTTTGATGCCCCTGCCTGAATGATGGAGTATTAAAACACTTGCAGTTTGAAACCACTCTAAAGTTTGAAATGTTTGCCATTTGCAACACAGAATACTTACATTTTATTTTGAAAATAGGTTTTGTTTAGAAAGGCATCTGAATATTTCACTTTTTTGTTTACGAAATGAAAGTTTGAGGAGATGCTGAAACATTTTTATTTTGTGATGATTTTTTTTTTCACTGTGGTCACTAATCTCATTTTTTACTTTTAGGTTCAGAGGCCAACCTCCCTTCTTCCCTTCTTCCCTCCGGAATAATCTTATTTTCAGCGCTGTCTTTATCTTCCATAGCGGTTTTAAGATTTGGCTAGTAAATAAGTATTTCCTCTTTTTTTTTTTTTTTTTTTGCAACTGTACACTGAGCCTTTCATTTTGCATGTAGGTGCAGCTTTATAGATAGGACTAACTTCCTAATTGGTTCTTGTGAGAAAGGAGTTTGCTACTTAGAGCTCTAACTTGATGTTCAGTTTCAAGTATCACATTTTTGTTCTCTTTATTACGGTCTGTTACCAAAAATATATTTTGACTTTGGGGGCTAGAAAAAATTCTTCAGTAAAATACATGTGTAAACAATGAAAAAAAAATCTTTCCATTCATATATGCATCCTTGTTTGATTTCCTTGTTTTCTAATAAAGAATTTAATTGAGAATGGTATTGCAGTTAGTGATGTGTTAGGATGAAATTTTGTTTGAAAACAGTGGATTTATTTTTTTCTCCAGTGTTTCTCTCAATTAGAATTATGTGCTTCTGTGTTTTATGGGACCAGTTAAATTTCATTGGTTAAGAAAACAAGCAGAAACCACTGATCTTTCCACAGTAACTTAAGTCAACTCTTCTAGTAATTGCTCTACTACCTGACATTAAAGCTAATAACTGTCTACTATTCTTGTCTGGCAGTTCCTCCCTTCCACAATTACACGTTATTTTAAAGCGTGTGGCAGAAAGACAGCAGCAACATTAGGTCAAAATTCATTCCCGTGAGAAGAATACAGACTTTTTCAGTTAATGCAATAGCATTTGGACAGAATTTGTTTGCAAGTGATATTAAAATTGGTCCCTCCTTTTTGTTTAAATAAAATCCTAGGTGTAATTTTGGAATGGAAAGAGCAGTAATTGAGAAAGAAAGTTAGCTTTTCAGAGGAAATGCTTGTATTACTTATATGAAGTCATGTACTTGTATGTAGTCAAGATCAAGTTGTGTTTCTTTCTAGTGAAAAAAAACCCAGTAATCTTTATTCTCTGTGGAAGTTTTTGTTTTGTAAGGCTACGAGTGCCTGCAAAGGGAAAAAAAATTGTCTGGCAGCACTTTCACTTACTATTCCTTAAATTCCTGCCTGCTTATGACTTTTACTGAAATCCAGTCTTTCTCAATTTGCACTTTTCGTGCGTTGTCTTAAACACAGATAGAAAACCACTTCTGTGCATGTGAATAAGTGAATTACAGGAAGGTGCGCATAAGTATTCATTCAGTAACCGGATGCAAAATTATTTCAAGAAAATTGATGAAAATTCCCCCTCTGTTATGCCCATTTGAAACTTATTTTTTATAGTGTGCTTTTAAGGAGCTGTCGTACGCGCTGTGAGTTGTCCGGGTGCCAGAATTCAAATCAGCCACTTTTTGTTTCCGACAGAAAGTCTGCTACCGAGACCAATTCCTCACCTTGACGGCTGAGCTAGCTGTGAAGTCTCCTTGCAGTTAGTATTAAGAAATACTGTGGTTCGTATTCCGCATCTTCCCAGCAGAACCGATGCCATAGGTGGGGAGCGCACACCCTGCTGCCACGGAGCGGATCCAGCTCTGCAGAGCAGCGTTGCAATTACTGGGGGCTCCCAGTGTCAAAGCTGCAGTAAGAGCCAGCAAATTACTTTTCTAGCGCTGGAGAGCTGGGGATGGAAGATGTTTTTCCTAAGGACTCCAGCGAAAAAGATCCCTTGTGCTTGGCTTCTGTGCAGGGTATTTAGCTCTCAGATTTCAGTCGTCATTGTCGTGTTGGTGAGGGAAGCTCCCTGGAGTACCCCTGTGCCTTCGGCGTATAAGCAAAAAAGCCTGCCAAAGCTCTGCCAGCTCTACCAAATGACATTCCGCATGAGTCCATGGCCAAGCTGTTAAATTAAGATGCAAAAGGAAACCCTAGATAAGTTGGAAGACTTTTAAATTTTTATTTTTAACAAAGAGTATTAAATAAGCTAAATCTTGATATAAATTTAAGGCCGACTTAAACATACCAAACAGAGAAGAATCCAGATCTTTTATCCCTGGTAATACTTGTTTACTTACGATACTTTTACCCTATAATTTGTTTGTCAAAGTACATCTTTCGCAGCGCAATAAAAAAATAAAATGCATAGTGGCAGTGTGGCAGGAGCAAGGCTTTTTGGAAAAGCAGGCTTTTCCAGTTTCTTGGTTTCCATTTATATTTGTAGTCTAAGTCATTCTAAGGGGCTTGTTTATCTATAAAAAAGTCATAATTTGAGGTAGCATTAAATCATGCACTGAATAATTGTTTGGGCTTTCCTGATTTTGCACGTGGTCTTTTGCTAGGGTGGTATTTTTTGCATGGAAGTGTATGATCTTTATCTTCTTAACTTTGAATGGAATAAGGATCGCATGTGGCTCATCAGGTCTTTAGCTGTATCTGACTATAGATATACATATGCAAGTACCAGTTCTAAGTAAAACACTGGCTAAAAAATGCATTGAAGAATTTAATCAGGATGAGTTTGAGCTCCAGCCTGATTGAGAGATGAGGGGTTTTGGCTCAAACTGCTCCATTAAATTGAGTTACTTCAAATTTTTGAAATATTTTGCTTTGCTGCTTTAGGCTAAGCGGTGCACTATCTATTGCAGTAGCTTAAATGAATTTATGTAAAAGGGAGTGCTGTTCCTAAGCTGAAAGCATGGTGGATAAGCTCTGTCTGCTAAGCAGTAGTAACATCTCATCAGCCTGGACTGTGCTTTTAAAAGGGTTGGTCTTGTCTTTAGTCTTCTGGACTTTCGCTAAGAGAAAGATAAATCAAAGTTTTCCTGGTTCTATGTTCTCTCAGTTTCCTCTTCCAGTGGCAACAAACTTACATTGCCTTAACTAGGATCTCTCTGTGGTTTTCCTTATGAAGTATTATCTGTGTAGTTATGTCCTTGAAAAGGTTGATTATAACCTTTTTCAAAATTTCTAATCAGTTGTTAAATTTGATTGTCATTGTTTGTGAAAGGCCTTCTTAGAAGAGAAGATGTACATTTAGTATGTTAAATAACCTGTTGAATGTAGTAAATACATGTCCTCTGATAAGCTACTCCAGAAGATTTAAATTGGTTCAGTAAGATCTCCATACTGAGCGTTCTTGTAGACTCCTCCAAGAGTCCTTCATCTGATGTCTGCAAGACTGGTAGTTAGTGCTCAGACCCAAAATCCATCTTGCAGCTGGAACCAGCTGAGTCCTTTCTGTACCGGTTTCTCCTTAGTTTCAAATTCAAAATGAGACTGCAGAATAATTTTCTCCATGGGCTTCAGTTTGTTTTATGTAAGGGTGAAAAACCAACCTGCAAATAGGCGTGATCAGTCTGGTTTAGCTATTTTTGTCTTTCTATGTAGCATCCAGCACAACATGCTGGGAGACAAAATGCCTACTCTGAATGCATTGCAACCTTAAAAGCAAGGAGGAGGTAAGACTGAACACAAGTGGTGGAGTAAGAGATGTTCAGCAGTGATCTGATCGGTTCCTTGTTTCCCCATCCCTCCCAAGAGTCAGTCTACAGATGGTAAGCTTGAGTTGGACTGTTGAGTTGTTGGATTAACATCTCTCTTCCAATCCATATACAGCAGGATGGGTTCCACTGTTGG
The DNA here is from genome assembly GCA_013398295.1 of Chionis minor. Lineage (NCBI taxonomy): Eukaryota > Metazoa > Chordata > Aves > Charadriiformes > Chionidae > Chionis > Chionis minor. The sequence continues at coordinate 68,259 of VZSF01000950.1, read as the reverse complement.
TGGTGAATCACTTGATATGCCAAGTCCAGTCCCTTCCCTTCCTGTGGGCAGCTGATGACACACAATTGAGGCAGTCGAGGCACCTCTGAGGCTATTCCAGACTTGCTTATTGTGCTCAGAAGCACAATTCAGTCAGGGTTCTCAGAGTAAGGTGGCAAATGATCTCAGTGAGCATCTCCTTACTATAGTCTTAAAGGGCATGTAATGCATACATGCTTGAAAAATACGTTCACAGTCATATGGAAAAGAGTGGAGGCATAATGGAAGGTGCCCCAGGTAAAAGATACTTTTTTTTTATCTGTTCCCCTTGCAAAGTCAAGAGGATGGATCATCTTCTTAGGCCTCACATAAATCTAGCTCCAGGTCGTCCTCAGCAAAAGTAATGGGAAGTGAATTGCCAGTGCCCTTTCATAATTGCAAATCCTTAATTAAGGAGGGGTACAAGGAGGCACTTAAAATGCCAACCTCAGCAAGTAGCAGACTCCACTACTTGTGAGAATAAATTAGAACTTGCCAGAATCAAATAGTTTTTTTCATGAATGTGGTTGGTAGCGTTCAGAGACCTAAAATTAGATAAAAGGCATTGTTCTAGGGTGGGAGAAGATTATCTTACTCCTTAAAACTGTGTGTGCGGTCCAAAAACTTTGAAGATGGTGTCAGGCCTACTGTGCAGTGATGTTTTGCTTGATTCTGCCTTGACTTAAAGTCATTCTGGGAGAAGGTAGAACAGCTGATTTAGTCTGGTGATCCCTTCATCCTCTTCCTGTGAAGGTTTAATTTCCAGGTAGTGAAACCAGACCCCGCTTACTGGCTCTTGGGTGAATATGTAGGTTTTTATTTGGATTTTTATTTGGAGCTTGTGTGTTACTATGGCAGTTTGTTAGGCAAAAGCTTGTGCAGTGTCAAGTGGATTTTAAATAAAGAAAAAGGGCTTAAAGAATATTTCTGGGCATCTCAGCTATTGCTGAATACCAACTTATCATGATGTTTATGTGGGTTTACTTTTAAGTAGCAAGAACCTACAGTGAATAGAAAATAGTGTATACCTTCAAATTTTTAAGCATTTTGCTAGTTGGGGCTCTTATGTTGGCTTTTTTTGTATGTTTTTCTGCTTTTTGAGTTTTATGACTAGTTCTTGAAGCTCGAAGTACTGTTTTGTTGCCATCAGGGCACTCTTTTCTGCTTCATTTCCAAAGTAGGACTTCTTCACAAAGGAGCAATGCATTTTCTTGCATAAGAAGTAATTCAGACCTTGAAGAAGTAATTCAGACCTTGAAAGGGGAAAGATTTACATCCTGATTCTCTGCTTCTCTATCATGCACATGCGCATCACTTACACTTATCTAGATAAACGTTAAAAAAAGGCAACCATATTGGGTTTTGCACTGACTAAAACCAGCAAAATACCTAGGTATTTCAGGAACGGTAGGTGGGGCAATAAAGCAATGAAGCTTACCAAGAACAGGTCATAGAGAAGTGAGCATAAATATCTTTGTGAAGGTCTTTATTGCTTTAAATACAGTGTTACTTTTCATAAAGGCATTCAGAGCAGAATTCAAACAAAGACTGTATTCCCTTTAAAGCAGCAATTCTCAAATGGAAAAATGAACAGTATTATTATTTCTGGGTTTTTGGTCGCTTGTTTTTTGGGGAGGGGGTGTCTGTAGCTAAAGTCTCAGTTTCTGCCTGTTTACCACATACAGATTATTTTCAGGTTTGGGGGTTCTTTATTGATATGCTAAGCAAAATATTTACATTAAACTGCATAACTGTCTTTGCATACAGTTCCGTGTAATGTAATTAGAACATGAAATTTCATAACTGAAACAGTCAGTAATTACCCCATAGAGGTAATTAATTAATTTTCAAGGGAAACCCAAAAATGTAGGTTGATTCCTGTTACTTAACATGTCTCCTTCAAAACATAGAACGCTAAAGAAAGCCTTGAGCAAGTGGTATTCCTGCTGCTTATATTTATAAATGTCTGAGTCTATGTTTGTAAGGTCTTTAGCAGTTTCCTCCCACTACACTCACTTTGGTTTTTCACGGTGCAGTGTTCATATTTGTAACCTTGTGTCTACAATGATGGTAGTCGTTCTCTCAGTTCGTTCAGGACTTGATAGCCATACAGGCAAAACCCAATTTTGCCATTCAAGGTTTAGGGGTGGGGTCAGGCTACTGTCCCTACAGGGAGGAAAGTAAGAAGGAGTAGGGTTGGGACTCTAGAGGAGAGGCAAGGAGAAAGGTAGGAAGAGCCAGGCTTGCTCTTACAGCCGCTGCTGGGAGGATGCTGGGCTAAAATAAAGACCACTCTGCTTCTTCAGAGCTGCGTAATGCCCTCCGGCTCCTGTCCACACTCAGGGCTGCCCAGCAGCAGCAGGCTGCTACCACAGCACAAAAATCAAATGTGCTTTTCCTGAGCTCTGATACAAATCTACATGAGGGAATGGAGGCCAGGGTCTCTTTTGCCCCCAATGCTCCTTGCAGCAGTGCTCAGAAAGCTTTGGCTCTTAATTGCTCTTCCTTTTCTTAACTCAATAAGAATTCTAAGGGAAGAGTTTTTTTCAAATTTCAGTAAATCTCCTTGTGAGTTGCACCATTAAGCTTGTTGTTTCTGTGCAAAAAGTTAGTGTTCTGTGACTCTGAATAGTAAAATATTAACGAAATAAAGAATGCCTTGTTGGAGGCCAGTATAATACCATACTACTGTATCAGGTTGTGAAGGAAGTCTTCTTGCTTATAGTACCAGCTAGCCTGGATGGTTACTTTCACTACATTGAAGATCACAGAAAGAGTTACGGGTTTCTCCTCTCAATGCGTATCTATCAAGAATGACAGTCTTAGTGTAGATCAGAACCTATTTTCTGCTATTGGTTTTTATTCTTTTTTTTTTTTTTAAAAAGGAAGAATTCTGAAGTCCAAGCCCTAAAAAAATGCATGTAATACTTCTTCATGCCATGTGTGGCTCACAGCCTAAATAGGCCTAGATCGTGACCAGCTGCTCAGTTTTTAGGTTTAGCTAGGAGAAATTTCCAATGTTGCTGTGACTACTTGTTGCGTATTCTAAGCTGTATTCCCACTGCCAAAGTGTGCAGGTATCGTTCAGCCCCATTTACAAAATAGTCTTTTTTTCTTCACAGAAGCAGCTTTATTAAGTGCACCAATGCTGTGAAATGTTTGGCCTTTTTTTTTAAAATGAAAACTCTTCAATCTTTTTTGCAGATGTGTTAATTATTAGCCGTTTGCTTTTTTTGTAGGAGTCCTCTGGAATCTATCCTCCTGTGATGCACTGAAGATGCCAATCATCCAGGATGCCCTCGCAGTGTTGACCAATGCGGTGATCATCCCGCACTCTGGATGGGAAAACTCTCCGCTCCAGGATGATCATAAAATACAACTCCATTCATCACAGGTGCTGCGCAATGCCACTGGGTGCCTAAGGTGAGTACTGCTAAACATTAGCTTTGTCTTCATCATCTTGCTTCGGCTTGAATTGTTATTTCTCATTTTTAGGCATCTGTAAAGTAAATAATTGGTTTGCCTGTCAGCTAAGAAGATGACTTTCACAGCTGTAAACTTAAAGTTGAAAATTAATTAGAAAACGAGCTTCGGGCCATTCAAAAAACAATCTCTAAAAGTGCTGCTGTGGGTTTTCCTTTCTTCTTTTCTTAACAGCTTTGACCAATCTTCTCATCCAAGCTTGTATATTACAGATGTTTTTCTCCTTGTAAATTTGTCCCATTTCCCCAGTTGCTTAAGTGAAATCGGTATGTTCCCACTACTACACCCAATTTAATCAGCACAAAAAATAATGAAGGTGCTCACAAAAAGTAACATGCCTTACGGGTTCCAGATGCCATTGCTGGAGTTATGGTAAAAAGTAGATTTTTTTATACTCTGTGAAGAGGAAAAATGGATTTCAATAAGAGACCAAACAATTTAACATTGTGCAACTGGAATACTTAAATAAATCCTTAACAAGTATGGTATGTGTTTATATTTATATTTGTATACCAAACTTGTATATGCAACACCAAGGTGCATTTACATAAATATGTGCAACATGATCTGTCCATTCCTAAATATCATGGTAGATGTGAGAATGAAAATTGCATAAATAAGAAGAGTTTCAGTTCTGACAAAGCCTTACAAAAGGATTGAGTCATAGCAATTTTTGAATTCCAATCTGTATTGTTTGGTTGAAATATTTTAGCATACTAAACAAATTCTTTTAAGTGTTGTTTTTTTCTCCTTGTATGTTGCAGATTGAGTAATCTATCTCAGAGACATGGAAGTTGATTAGTTAATATTTTTACATGCATCACAGGAAAATTGTTAGGTGAATAGTATGTATCTGTAATATAATCTATGTTGTATGCTGCTTCCAAAGCAAATATCCATCAAAGAGCTAAATAAAAAACCACCATTGATTAGGAGGCAAAGTAAAATAGCAGTATTTTTTACGTATCTATAGCAATCACCTTTTGTCTTTGTGCCGTTTCATCAAATGAAATGTCTCCCTTTCAGAAGTAGTATCTGAAAAGGTTAAGGGAAAAAGTAATGGTTATTATTGATTGTTTATATGTAATCAGAAGAGAATGAAATACAGAAAGTGATAACTTCCATATTGCAAATATAATTATTGAACTTAAATGCAGGTAATGTATATGTGAATAACAGCTACGTTGGGATATGTGACTGAAGCTAGCTATTTGTACTTGAGTTGTATTTATTTTGAAAAGAGTTTGGTAGTATAATTGTGTTGCATTATGGTCAAACTACTAGAAAAAAACTTACTTGATCACTGTGGCAGAAGTCATTCCATAAAGACATTCTCACACTTCCAATGTTTAACCTCTCTCAGTTAGAGAGCTGCCTTTGAAAGTGTCCATTATAAATTGAGGCTTCACAGTGCCCCTTCTCTGAATGGGCATGTCCACTGTTGGTCTCCCCACACCGTAAGCTCTGTCTTCCTGTTCCTTTTTCCCAACTGCTTCTGAGGGACTGATGTCCATCTCTGATCGCGCAAACCTCAGTTCATCCTGCCTCATAGTTGATGGATTTGTTGCACATTGGTCTTGAAATCTTTCTTTTTTTTTTTTCCCTGGGTTGGGGTTGGTTTTTTTATTTTCCACGAGTGTATGCGCACGCCTGTTTGCAAACTGATGTGAGCTTACTGTAGCTGGCACTGTGGCTCAGCCTGAGGACCTGTGGCCACAAGAGAATGGTACCTTGCCAGATCTAATGCACACTGCTTTGCAGCCAGGCTTACTACCAAGTGCTTGGTGGTACACAGTCGTAGCAGGATGGCTTCCGAAATAAGCTCATATCTGCCCGCAAAAGACTGTGCATATTATAGCTCTTCTGTCCTTCCCAGGTAGCTGTAACAGCAGCTCAAAGGGCTTTCCTGAGCAGGTTGGTCTTCTGTCTAAATCAGGCTTTTTAATATCTTTCTTACATCAAACCCTTCCTATTTTCTAGGTACATCTTTCTGCCCTCTCTAATGGCTTCAGGTATTTATTTGGCCTTCATCCCTCTTCTTCAGAGAATTTCATCGCACTTAGTCTGTGTGGATGCTCTTTGGCAGAGCCAGGACATCTGGAGAGGGTTGAACTTAGTTTTGCTTCACACCAGCAGGAACTATCAGTCGCTGCTGAAAAACTCTGAACAAAACGTCAGGTTGGGGTTTGTGCAAGGGAGAAAAGTGTAAATTGACCTCTGAGATGGTGACTGAGTTCTTGTGTTGAATTCATGTAATGTAACAGGGCTGTAGGCTTTTTCTCTTTTGCGAGAGCTGGTCTTTGAAGGGGTGCTGGTTAAAATTCAGTTGTGTCGGGATTATCAGTGACAATTCTCAGTATCATAGGAAAAGTAGTGGTGTTCAGAATACTTGACAAATGTTTCTAAATCTGTAATGTTGACAGATTTTAGAGACATCAGGTTGTATTACATAAGGTTTAATGCTAGCAAATATGCCAGGAGGATTTTAGGGGTGGGGTTTCAGTCTTCTGTGCCTTTGGTTTTCACTGCTGAAAACTTTAAGTAATATCTGAGAGGTGCTGTAATACAGTCCATCCATATAGAGTGCTAATAAATAGTTTGCAATGGCTGTTATATAGGAATAGCCAGATCTTTTTTCTGTGGTTTTTCACTACCGTATACAATTTATTATTCTTTCCCCTGACCTTCCCTTTTCTCAGTTTCTTGATGAGAGTTTCGTATGCTTTTTCAATTAAAAAGTTGCTTATTAACTACAATTTTTAGTACTCTATCTGCTTATTCATTGTCATTCTCAACCAAGTTGTTCAGTCTGCAACCCCAATCATGCAGTAGTCCACCTAAAATCCATATGAAATCACATGAAAGACAGCAGCATCACACCTTCTTTTTCTGTTATTTTCTTTTTTCCTTAAAGACGTTATTTACAAACTGCACTTTGCATACTTTTATGATTTGAAAAAAAGAAAATAGCTTTAATACAATATCGTACTAATTAACTTTACATAACTTGAATACTTTGAAATGGATTAGATAATTCAAAGCTCTAAATACAGCTTTATACCTATCACTTATAAATCTAATCTTAGTATTCAACTTTTATAAATCACCAGACTTCAGTGTGTCATGTATTAGAGTAATCACCCAATTTACTTGGCTTCCCACTGAGACACTAGTGGGATACTAGATACCTTACCTCATTAAGCTCTGTGAAAGTTTGACTTCTTTTTTTCCTTTTGGATTTCAGCTGTGACTGCTTTATTTGTGTTAGGGAAATACCGTACCTTTGGGTTATAGTTTCTGATTCATTTAGACTTATTAAGGGAAGTCAGGTAAAAACTAAATTTGGAATCCCAGATGTTTATAGTGGGGGATTTACAACCCCTAATCTGAAATTTAAAAATTAACAGGAGGCATGTTGCCCAGTGTTGTCTGAACCTAAAGCGTTGAGCGTACTGTGCTCGGTTGACCCTGACTGGACACCAGGTGCCCACAAAGCTGCTCTGTTGCCCCCCTCCTCAACTGGGTAGGGGAGAGAAAATATGACAAAAAGTTTGTGGGTTGAGATAAGGACAAGGAGAACCCTCAGCAGTTACCATCATGGGCAAAACAGACTTGACCTGTGGAAAATCAATTTTATTTATTGCCAATCAAATCATACAGGGATAATGAGAATGAAACACCTTCCCCCACCCCTCCCTTCTTCCCAGGTTCAACTTCACTCACAATTTCTCTACCTCCTTCCCCCAAGTGGTGCAGAGGGACGGGGAATGGGGTTTGTAGTCAGTTCATCACATGTTGTCTCTGCCGCTCCTTCCTCCTCAGGGGGAGGACTCCTCACACGCTTCCCCTGCTCCAGTGTCTCCCACAGACAGACCACTCAGACCTGCTCTAACTTCTCCAATGTGAGTCCTTCCCACAGGCTGCAGTTCTTCACACACTGCTCCAGTGTGGGTCCCTTCCATGGGGTGCAGTCCTTCAGGAACAGACTGCTCCGCTGTGGGTCCCCCACAGGGTCACAAGTCCTGCCAGCAAACCTGCTCCAGTGTGGGCTTCACACGGGGTCACAGCCTCTTTCGGGTACATCCACCTTCTCTGGTGTGGGGTCCTCCATGGGCTGCAAGTGGATATCTGCTCCACCATGGACCTCCATGGGCTTCAGGGGGACAGCCTGCCTCACCATGGTCCACCACAGGCTGCAGGGGAATCTCTGCTCTGGCACCTGGGGCACCTTCTCCCCTCCTTCTTCACTGACCCTGGTGTCTGCAGAGCTGTTGCTCTCACATATTGTCACTCCTCTCTCCAGCTGCTGTTGATCAGGTTTTTCTTCCCCCCCTTAAATACGCTATCACAGAGGTATTGCCACCATCACTGATGGGCTCAGCCTTGGACAGTGGCGGATCTGTCTTGGAGCCAATTGGCATTGGCTCTACCAGACATGGGCTTCCCACAGAAGCCTGTGAGCCCTGTAGCCCCCGCCGCCACCAAAACTTTGCCACGCAAACCCAATACACTTACTTATCACAAAACTAGATCTCTGTCCAAAGCCTACCTGAAAAAAATCCCAGACAAAAATCTTGAGGTTTTTTCCTGGTGTACAGTCTGGAACCTTGTTTTTTTTCTATGAATTGAACATGAATTTAAATTAATAGAATCTCATCTGAGGACTTGATGAGATTTTTGATAAAGAATTTTAAGAATTTACTGCTTTTAAGAGTCTAATTTGGGGGTAGATTCAAAAGCCTAAAATGCTGGATTATTATTTCTTCCATGTTCTATTTAATTTTTCATCATACTCTGAAGATACAGGGGCAATTGTGAAAATCAAAGATCTATTAAAATATTTATCTTACCCCTTATTAGTTGATTAGAAATTGTATAGGAGACTAACTCAAGTAGTTTTTGTTTATAAAGCCCCATACTTTTCAAATGTTCGTACTTTTATATGTGTCAGACCTTTCACAAAATACCATTAATTAATTTTCAACTGAAAAAGTACATAGGAAGCTCTCAGAGTAGAAAAGCAGAGGGGAAAAGTGCTTTTAAAACATTAATTGAATGTAACTAACTGACCCAGTAGAATTTTCTGGATATATCAACTTTTGGAAGGAACAAATTACCTTGCTAAAACAATTTGTGTTAATTGTAAAGCCTGAATATCAAATGGTTTTAACTGTTCAGTGGATGAATTGCCTATTTCACAGACTTTTACAGCTAATGCATTTATCCCACTGTCTTATTTCTTCTCCATTTCTCTTAGCATCCAAAGTCTATTGATTCCTATTCTTAGGAACTTCTATAATCTACTTTTAATATAACGTTCTGCTGCCTATGACAAAAGAAGACGTGGGAGCAGCATAAAATAAATATCACAGACTGTATTATTCATCATCTGTTTAGTTTCTATAAAAAATACATATATATGAAGAAACATTCTTTTATGTGTGAAACGTTTCTTAAGAATCTAAACTGATACATATACATATGTGTGTGTGTACATGTATGTTTATGTGTATGTACATAAACGTAGAAAAGGGCTGCTGACTGAAGCTAAAATATGTTTCTGTCTTTCCTGTCTGATGCAAGGTCTGAATATCTTCAGTTGGGTATAAACAGAGCTGGCTTCTTACAGTCGGACCAGGACCTTTGCTGCTGATTTTATAATTCTCCTCCTGTCAACAGAACAATCGTATTTTGTCCATCGCTCTGTATGCTGTAGTAGATATAGAGACGTTAGACTTGCCAACCCATCTCAGTATCTCCCTTGCTTTTTCTGGAGCCCAGGAGCTCTTCTCAGGCTGACCTTGCAACCTGGTGCGTTAGATAACAAGAAAGCTCACGCTCCATTAAGGAGCCTGTCAAAATCCAAAGTTAGGACAAAACTCACACTAATTGTGTATTTCCACTGGCAGCCTACTCAAGGGAGGAACTTTTGCTCCAAGCACTTCCAACAAGCAGGAGGCATGGGAGGCAGCTACCTAGAAGGATACTGAAGCAGGGTACTCCACTTGTACAGAGGAAGCTTTCCAAACCCAAACCACAATTTTGCCTCCTCTTAGCCTCTTGAAATCCAGTCTTATCTTGGAGAATGGGGTAATCACTACTGTTCTTGTCTTTTTAATACATTTTGAGCTATTAAAATTACAAAGCTGGTGTAATTAAAATTTGAGAGCCATTAGATCAGCAGATTTGATGCCAGTTACCTAGCTACATTCTACAAGAGTATTGTGGTGAAACATATTTTATATTTTACTTAGTCTACAGAGTTGCACACCATGTGTTAAACCTCATTTGGCCACAACGACGATGTTGACTCAAGTTAGAGAATTTCTAAACTCCACGGTCATAGTGGCTATACTGGTGTGTCCATTGTTAAACAATCACACGCTCTCCTCACAGCTCTCCTCAGCTTGGGAATTTCTCTAGGAGCTGGAGTTGGAAGTTAGTGCAGAGGAAAGCCTTGTCAAGAAGCTAAGGAAAAGCTTAGTTTTAATACCTGGTCTGTGAAGTTCAATCCCTTCTCATTAAAACCTACATTCTTACTGAAATTATATCATTCATGCTCCTGGGTCCCAGCAGTGACAAGCTGTGGAGGAACTGAGGGGCTAATGACAACTCTCCGTTATTTTGAAGAAACCAAGAAGGATTCCTGGCATGTATGGTATGAATCACTACCAGTAATTTCCAATTTAATATAAATGAAGGTATGGTATCTTGATCACAACTTTTACATCTTGTCTTTCCAGGTTAAAGCTGAATGGCATATTGCTTACTTTTAAATATATTAGGTCAAAAGTTCTGTATTACTTGTATGAATTTTGAAAAACTGTCTTTAATAAGCTTGATAATGCCTCCCAGAGTATCATTCGGGAACAGAGTTCACGGGGGAAAAATGAGCTGAACTGCTGTTTCTCGTCTTTTAAAACAAGAGAGAAGGGAGTAAACTCTGAGTTGCATTACCTAATGGCAAGCATTTTAATCAAGGAGTAGGTGTCTATATAAGAGCCTGTTTCTTAGAGGCTTTGAGTATTTCAAGACTATCACTGACTCACCAGCTCTGAAAATCATTTGTAGGTTTGATGTTGTTGATAATGCATTTTAGTATCTAATTTTAGGCACCCCAACTGAAAACTTTCAGACAGGCTGCTTTCATGGGCATTCTGAACTGTGCAAAATGTATTTTCAAAAAGGACTAAAACTTTAACTAGCTCATATGTAAATATTCACAGCCATATTCCTGGTCTTCTGAGCACAAACCAAAAAGGGAAAAATCACAGGGAATAAAAAGAGTCGGTCTGCTGGGGAAGATGTATTTCACCTTTTCAAGAAGCTGAAAGGTCCAGTCTAGGAAAAAAGTCACAGACCAATCTGAGAGGCCTCAGTGACTGCATCCCAGTTAAGCATAAAGTTTGGGAGGTGAATTTCTGCAAGATATGAGAGAGAGTGTTCCTTACTGAATGCTGTGATGGTCCAGAAATGTAGCTGAAATAAAAATCTAATGTTAACGTTCAGGGAGAAAGGGAGATTTTAGTATGAATAGATCAGTGTCCTCTGATTGCTGCTGTAATATTTTTATTCAGAAGGTACTCGAGGGAAAAGTACTAACAGAATTAAATGTGTAGCCGTGTCACATACTTAAGCACCCCACTTTTTCTTCACAGGGCAGTTACTCCCACTTTGCATATTCATGAACAAATTTATAAGGTTTATACAAGGTCATACTGTATTAATTATAGCAGCCGTATTCAAGTAGCACTCTGAAGTTTAATGCTTTTTCAGCATTTCTGGTAAAATCTTTACTTCAACTTATCAAATTGATGCTACAAATTCCACATAGCTCTGGAAATTCATTCTGGGCTCCAGCTGATCAGAATCTCAGCCAGATTTTTTTTTTCCCAAACTGATCTTGTGGAATGTCTTTTGTATTCTTCATTGGTCTGACAAATAATACAGCATAATTCCAGACACTTTTTGCTGTCCTATACTTAAAAGCATGTAATGAGCTCTGGTGGCGTACCTCCTTCCTCTCTCATTTTATCTGATAAGAGACCTTGGGCTGCTCTGCCTAATCTACCTTCAAATGCAGGAGGAACTCCCAATGTATTGATTTTGCACCGAAGTAGCCAAAAAGTGATCTGTCAGCATCTATCTTCAAAATACTATTTAGGTGATCCCTGGGCAAACAAGGAAACTCATTCATATTTCAATGGAACTTCATGTTTGGATGCAAATTAGAAATACTGGACCTGTATGTCAGAGTCTGATAATTTAGGAGTTAGCTGAAATTTACTTCCTATTCTTCAACTAGGGTCTTTTATTGTCTTTAACATGAATGTGTGTGGGTTTTTTAGGAAAAAAACCCAACAACTTACTGGGTGTCTTAGAGTTATTAGTATTTACTCGTTGCTATGGCAGGAGCGTGTTCTTCCTGTAATTTACTGTTGCTGGAAATTCCACACGCACATATGAAAAGAATGACTATGCATCCTTACCTTTGCTTTCATCTTATGCTATTCTTAGGCTCAGTGACAGTGACAAAACTATCAACTGCTGCCTCTTAGGCTGAAGGGGTTATGGTGTACCCTAGCCATGGATTAGGGATGTGTTGAATATCTCAAGTGTGTGTTGAATGACTGACTATTTCCCAGCTTTCGGTGGTTTTAATTCCTTTCAGGTTGAATGCCTGCTGTTAACTAGTGCCTAATGTGAAAATTAAATGTCCACTCATATTTGCATGGTTAGGTAGTGTTAATTTACATATCCTTCTGTCAGAGGTTTAAGCTGTGTGCATGTGAATGCTCTGAAGAAAGTAAAGTTGTTTGTTTTGTGAAAGGGCTTAGATTCTGTGGGGGTTTTTTTCATTTTAGAACAGTTTTCGTTTATGCAGTAGCGAGCGTTAGCTTGGCAGAAACTGGAATGAACTATGATCTGAATCTTGGTGGCCTGCGGACTTGATTTGGGCTGCCTCCAAGCCCAGCTGACTACAATGGGCCTCCTTCTCGCTGGCCAGCTGCAGAACACAGAGGCACAGCTATTTTCCTTTCGGGAAGAGTCCGCAAGCCTGTGTGGCACCGCATCTATTTTAGGACGTGTCAGCGCATCCATGCAGTCACTGCGTGGGAAGCTGAAGAGATGCAGCCAAGTCTGTCTCAACTGTCTAGGCCCGTTGGGAAGAACCATAAGGACCACAGGTGTCAGTGGGAACCAGACTGTACCTCTGTTGTTGCATTGTTGACTGTCCAAAATCCTGGGCAGTCCTTTCCGAATGGGTGCTTTGAAAAACTGGTATATTTTGGCTCCACAGAAAATACTGTTTATCTCAGCGTGAGAGAAAAACTGTGACAATTCTGTAGCAGCGCTCATGGTCATGGTGACTGATGATAGATGATGATGTTTTATTTACCCAAGGAAGATGAGAAACACAATCATCCAGAGTTCGTATGGTCACTCAGTTCCACCACAGATACTAAAATAATAGTTGGTAAGATTGAGTTTCTTTGGTGCTAATCTCTTGATTTATATCTTGATCTTGACTAGCTTTTCTCATCTTAAAACTGTTTGCATTACTATGCAGTACAAAAAAGGAACATGTGAAAACATAGAGCCCTACACAGTGAGGAAAAGGCAGGGCGTACTTGTGGAGCTTTCCCTCATTATCTTGTGATAGACTGCTTCAAATCTGAAGAAACTTCCCCTAGGAGTGAGAAGATCATTTGGTCTTTTTGCTCAGTCTGAGGATTTTCAGTAGCGATATCTGTTTGAAGTGCGCTGAGCTTGCTTCATCCTTCCGGATAAGCCATCCAACATCACAGAGTAAACATTTTATCACCCCTTTTCAGAATGTTTTGGGCATGCGAACCGTCTCACTTCAAGCACAAGAGTAATTAATGCCAGCAGCTCAAGTTGAGCCAGTGCTCAAGTCTCTTGCTGCGAGAAGGCTTTGATGGCATTCCACATTTCTGCAAGTTGGTGAGCTACTGAGTGCCCGGGAGAAATGCTCTGCGGCGTTATGCTTAGCACTGAAACCCTAAGACCTCCAGTCGCCACCAACCACGCTTACAAAGTTTGTTACTTTTTCTGTTATGGAAATATTTTGCCAGGAAGCCTCCTGATGAAGTACGTAAATAAATAATAATACAGTTATTGGAGGGTGCGATGAAATAAGCTGCAGACTGCCAAGCCTGCTTAGCTTACGATGTCTGAGCTGAAGGCTGAAAAGCAGAAGGTCATTTCTGGATGTCATCTTTTGTGAAACTTTGCCCGGTGAATGCTGAGCTTGTCTTCCTATTGTCACAACACATCTCCATAGAGGAGTTCTAGCACTTTATAAGATTTTTCCTTGAGTAGAGAGGGCAATCCAGTAAGAACACATGGAGAAAGGAAGATGAAGTCCACTACTTGCAATCAAATGGATTTCTCACTTTCTGAGAGGATTAGCAAAGCAGACAGTTAATTTGGGGGTAAATTGAGACTTACACAGACTGACGTAAAAAGCACGTCATGCCCATCGCTAATTCAGTTTCCTCAGTTGTATCCAACGTGCATATTTCACTGGACATGATGAAAACTAACACTGACACACGTGGAGTGGGGTGGTTCAAAGCCAGGGCAAGGTGCAAGGTGATGCTGATTTCCAGCTGTAGCTCGCTGGTACGCACACAGCCTTGCTGACACTGCCTCAGAAAGGCAACAACAGAACAGAGTGAGAGGATTTAGACTAAATGATGTTAAAGGTTTTTTCCAACCTAAATGATTCTATGATTCTATGCTTTTCGTGTCTTGTGCCAGCAAAGTCTGTGCTGAGTAGTTTATGGCAGGCAGAGTGGAAGACTTCCCTCTTTCAAAATGAGGTACACAAAGATATTAGAGGTTTGTGGCATTTAGGGTTTTTTCCTGTTGCCTTCCCTAAATTAGCTTCATGTTGTATTTTCAAGTTCTGTGTTGTTGAGAAAGTTTCTTCTGGAAAGAATGAACACATTCTGTTTTGAAAAAAAAAATAATTTACAATAATCCTGTATTTTAACTGCATCTGCATGTACTATATAAAAACGTTTAACATCTGCCTGATAGTATTTTTAGCTAGGATCACACGCTACACGCAGAGGATTTCCATGACAAAGTACTTCTGAAGTATTCACCCTAGTGTAGCTTTTTTACTTTCACAGCTCATTTCTTTTTGTCAGGTACTCATTTATTATAGTTAATTGGTTACAGCTTCAGCGTTTTCTCTTGAAGGACAGTAGCATTGTGAAATACCTCCTCCTCTTCCCCTGCTGTCATTCATCCATCTTTATATCTGATTTTCTATGCACAAAAGTACAATACTTGGAAAGTGTTTCAAAAGAGATATTCATGAAAGGGCACAATGTAAGTATTGTGTGTATATGAATGTGGATGGGGTTTTTTTAATCCTCTAATGAAGTATAAATGCACAATAAAATACAAAATAAAATACAAATATTTTATTTACCAAAAAATACTCATTTAATTCCCTGGTTTCAGTTTATGTAATCAATTTGTGTTGAGGACGTTTTCCAGTAGACTGGTCAAATTGATTGATTTTGATTGATACCTGCTACCTTTGATTGATACCAGACTTGATGCTGAGAAGGAGTGTCTTCTAATCTGTGCAAGTAAGAGAAAATGCACAATTATCGTCCGTGGTTTCGGTAGTGGCTCGTGTGTTGCAGTTACCTGCTCGTGGTCGTGGTCTGGTTGCACTTCAGGCTGCTCAGGGCAGCGCTTGCAGTCCACGAGCGGACCTATGGCTGCCTGGCCTTGGGCACAGCTTGTGACCGGGGAAGTCTTTAAGTTTTGTAGCCCCACAGAAAGAAGGGAGACCTCCTATGTAGTTAACAAACTGGGTGAGGGTGGAAGCTCATCCCTTTTGTAGCCCGTGTGATGAAGGAGGCAGAGCAGAGATTAATTACTCCGTTTGCATTCACCTGCAGCACGACCAAATGGCAGAAGCAAACATTTACGAGGTTGTATGAGTATTTGCTGTGCACAAGAGAATGATGAGCCCCTGGGACAAATTTGAGAAGGAAGATGCAGCTTTATTAACTTCACACTAAGGATGGCAACGTAGCTAGGGTGGTGTCTTCTACATGAGACTTCATCTGTCTTGAAGGCAGCATGGTCCCCCTTAGCCCTGTCCTCGGCACAATCGTGTCACCCTTCCCGCTCATGAGGTTACTGACCGCAAAAGCTCAGTAGCGAATCCACACGCAGGCACAAGGATCCACCAGCAAAACCAGTTGGAGAGTGGCTGCCACTGGGATTGCCCGTGTTGAAATGGGGGAAAGGGAAACTCACATGAAGGATGCGTTTTTCTGAACTGAAACATGATTTACAGGAACTGTGTGAGAATTTTTAATTGTTTTTACAAGAACAATGTGTTTGCTTTTTTTCTTTTGTTTTGGCTTTACTTTTGAGAGGACTGGTAATTCTGGTTTTGCCTTCAGCTAGATTGTAGGAAAGTGAACTAAAAGAGTCTTTGGGCACTGAAATAATCCCAGATTTCCCAGAAATACGGTTTTTTTGATTGAGAGATTTTTTTGTTTGGGTTTTAATGAAGAAAACTGAGGTACCCAAAGTTAAGTAGACAGCATCTCCACCTTGGACAAGTTCAGGGCAATTAATCACTTTGACTATAAAAGCAGTTTATGACTTGGTTTAGATCACTTGCTTAACTAGGCACATCAATGAAGTACTGGTTGTGTAGAGGCGTAGTACTGCTGTATGTCACACTTGTGTATACACAGACAACCTGTAAATAATCAGTTTGGTTTACTATTTGCTTCTCCAAATGTGTAAATACTCTAATATTTTGATATTATACATAATGAAAATATATCATTACTTGCTAATAAACCAGGAAGAAAGATGCGTGTGCATCTCTGTGCGGGTTTGTATGTGTTTATATAGCTATATACTTTCTTTTTTTGGTACTCTTTGGCCTGAGTAACAGCAGTTGGTAGAATTTCTTTTAAGAAAGCGGAAAGTGACTGTATTAGCACAAACATGTTATTATAGAATTGTGGTTCCACATATCATGAAACACATGGAAAGCATTAACTGATTAATTATCCTCCATAATTCTCCGACATATCTCTGTCTAGACTATAATGCTTGCAATATTGCTTCTGCCAGGAGTACATTTTGCTTGACCTTACGGCAGACATACAGTGTAATTACTAAATGGGGGCTAATTTATGTAAACAAATGTTAGTTTTTCATAGCATGAGCCCTATCATTATGTTTTATTGCTAGCGGATGTGTTATGTCGTCAGCCATTCTTCAAGGGCTTGAGTAGATCATTATTGTAAATTGTCTTTACACCGTAAGCTCTAAAGATTTAGAGTTTACAAAGTGCAGGTATCATAATCCCTAGATACGATTTTTGTTTCTTCCCCTCCAAGTATGTGAGAATTTTAACTGATCATGCTTAGCAAAGTAAATATATCTTGCTTTGTATAAGGGTACTCAAACTATTTTCTACTCAGTACACAGAGAGTTCAGGGTATGCTAATGCAAACCACATCTTGTGTTATCAGACATAATAGGTAAAAACAAACATATGAGAACTGGAATACCTGTAGTGCTTTGATAACTGTCATGTATTAGCCTTCATCTATTGAAAACCTTAGAGGTAGCTGCCACACAGTAAAAGTAATTGACTTCCATAGTACTTTATAAGCCAAGCTAATCTAATGGCTCCTATTCTTAAATCAAGTGCAGAAATGTATTGTGAGGGGAACAGTGAAACTAGCCACCAGTTTTCTTCTTATTTTCCAGTAATACCAATAGTACCTTTTCTTTCCTTCTTTCTCATTCTTATAGAAATAAGGAATGAAGATTGATCGTGTTTACAGTGCCATCTGAATAGCTGGAGTTTTCCTTGGTGCAGACATGCAGCGGTTTTGGGAATGTGACTCTTGGCAGGCATCTAAGCTTATTCATTCCTTTCCTGCTTAATCATTTCACACTTAATCCTCTCTCTTGGAGGTCTGTCCTTGTGCTGTTTATTTTGTGAACATCATGTGTTCAGTAAAATATAAATGATTTCCCTGTCTTATCAATAATAAATATTTGTTCGTGCTCAAAATCTGCGGTGAGAAACAGAACGGTTTTCAGCAGATGCCAGTTTGGAGTTTGCTCTGCTCTTTTCATAGTTCGTGTGAAATGAATTTAGCGGCCTCGGCACAATTCCTGCTGCTGTCTCACTCAAAGCAATACTACTGTTGTCAGCCCTTCGTACCCAGGCAGGAAACAGGAATGATGTTGGCAGTAGAACTGGAAGGCGCTGGGTAGGTGGTCTTGCTGGAGCTTCACACCAGCACGTTCAGCCAGCAATACAGACTACTGCATTCAATATAAACCTCCTGTGGACCTGGACTGTACGTTGAGTTGGTTTTTCTCCACTGTAGTGGCATACTTTCCATTTTAATTTTGGTTGTTAACCATACCTGCCTGTGCTTTGGTCATTCCTCCTAACAGCAGCACCAGCGTATCCATGGCAGTCACAAATTAAATGGTTTTTGAAATCTCTGTGGATCTGCTACATAGGAGAAGGGTGTACACCGAATTAAAAAAAACAAAAACAAAAAACCTAAACCAAAAAACACCAAAACAAAAAAGAAAAAAAAAACCCGAACTTGGGGAAGAACCACCCTGTTGTACAGGAAGACTGGAAATTACGGCAGACGGGTCACTTGGGTAAACAGGTTCCCAAAGCACAAAAAGAGACCGAGGAGTGGAAATGAGAACAACAAAGGAGTGTGAAAAGCCTTGATTCCCACTCAGGATGAAATGAGGAAGATCAAAGCCCAGCTGGAGCTAACTAGGGACATAAAGGGTCACAGCAGGGGATTTTACAGACACATGTATCTTGAAAGGAGAAGGAAGCTGGGGGGGATGTGAGTCCATTGATGCATGGGGAAGACAAATTAGTGATGGACAAAAGGACTGAAGAACTCAACACCTTTTGTGCCTCAATCTTGACAGGCAAATCCTGCTTCTAGACTCCTGTACATTTCAGCCTGTTTTAGGAAGGAGGAGGAGAAGCCAGCAATGGGCAAGCAACAGGTTAAGGAATATTTGGAGAAAATAGATATATTTGGATCCATGAAGCTCGATGGAATTTACCCAAGGGTACTGCAAGAGAAGCTGGTCCATACGGTTGTGAGACACCTATCATGCTCGCCTCTGAGGGCTACAGAAAGGCTAAAAGTTTATCTGTCTTTCAGGAGAACAAAAAGGACAGTCTGGGGACCACCTTTACCTCAAACCCTGGAAAAAACATGGAGCATGGGTTTTTGAAATCCATTTCCAAACATGTGAAAGAGAAGCAGTCAGCATAGATTTACCAGTAGCAAATCATGCTTGACGAGTCTGATTGATTTCTGTGGTAAAGCGTCTGGCCTGTGGATGAATGGAGAATGCAGTATGCTGACGCAATGTATCATCACTTTATTAATGTTTTGACAGTGCAGGCTGGAAACCCTCTGTCTGAGCAGCACCCCTTTTGAAAAGGAACTGGGGTGCATAGAGGACACCAAAACAAATATGCCCCAACAATGTGTTCTCATCATGGATAAGGCAGTCTGGAGTACACCTGCGGCCAGCAGGTCCGGAGAAGTTTTTTCCGCTTTACTCGGAACTGTTCTGGCTCCATCTGTAATACTGCGTCCAGCTTTGGGCCCACACGGTTCAACAGAGATGTTCAGAAACTGGAGGGTGCAGGGAAGACGTCACAAGTTTCAGCTTGGAAGGTTCAAATTGGACATTATGCTTTGCCTGGAAGACAGTGCAGCACTGGAACAGAGAAGTGGCGGGGTGTCCATCCCACCTTTGATGTCTTCAAGACTCTCTAACAAAACTACTTGACCTTGTCTTGTGTTGATGATAGTCCTGCCTCAGGCAGCAGGCTGGACTTGGACGACTTCCCACATGTTCCTTCCAGCCAGCATTTCGGAGATTGTGTCAGTGACTGCAGAGTTTCAATTCAAGCCTCCAGAAAATGGGGAATCTAGAAATTGCAAGCTCTGAAACAAAATCTGGAAGATACCGAAATTCCCTTACCTCCTTTCCCTTCTCAGGGCCATTATTTCTGTTCCCTTCCATTGGTCATGGCATACTTGGTGACGGAGATGAGCAGGTTAACAGAAAACAACTCCTTCTACAGTGTAAGTCTGATTCACATCAAATAAGTCCATCCAGTGCAGTGCATGCAGCATGGGGTGAAAAGTGACAATGTAGATAACATATCATGATCATTCTGTAAAAGGGGGTTGAATTACAGTTGCAGAGGCCAACTTAATTTGGGTATTACTTAAGTTTTCAGTTCTTGACTTTCTAACCTTACTGTTCTGTATAATATTTTATAATTCATAATGATGAGCTGATTAGCAATTGCAAGTATAATTACTTTCAAACATCAGCCAAACAGCTAGAGAAAGATTTGTATTTGAAACACCTTTTTTAATTAGTGTAGGTTAATGAGTGTTCATTTGGTTTGTCTTAATTTTTTGTTAGGACTAATTTTAAATCACAGAATAGTTTATGTAGTAAATAAAGTTCTGTGAATTACTAAGTGGTATTTTTATGGGATTTTAAATTGAAATGTGTAGTTATGACACTGGACATATGTAGTAAGATGTTTATTCAAATAGACTCTGTTCCACACGCTGCAGAATTAAATAATCACCATGACTCGAAACACCAAGCAGACAGTTTGAACACAAGGTATTTAAGCAGCATTTAATTGTCAAAGAACTCCTTCCAGACATATAGTAAAGGGAGATCTGCTTGTTGCTCTTTGCGTAAATATCATTGCATAAATGCAGTGGGGTGATTCTAGAAAAGTTAAATTTAATGAAACTGACTGTGGAATGACTGAAAACTCTCTGGAAATGAATTCTGAAGTGAACTCTTTGTGTATTATAGTAGTATTACGAAACACACGGCAAGTATCTGCTACTTGAGTTTGATGTACTCGCTGAGGGCACAGGAGCGGGGCCGGGCGGCCGGTGGAGTGGGCTGCTCTGCTCTTGGGGAGGATGGACGGACAGCGTGATGCACTCTTTGTGGAGGCACATTTTCAGCTTGTTTGTGTGTGGCAGCACGTTGCCTTGGTTGAAAAAACTTTTCTTCGTCCCATAAGTAATGTGTG
This sequence comes from Chionis minor, assembly GCA_013398295.1. Taxonomy (NCBI): domain Eukaryota; kingdom Metazoa; phylum Chordata; class Aves; order Charadriiformes; family Chionidae; genus Chionis; species Chionis minor. The sequence continues at coordinate 47,588 of VZSF01000950.1, read as the reverse complement.
TTTTGCTTTAAATTTCATTCTTTGCTGGCTGTCGCACGGTGGAAGTCAAGAGTACATTGTGGCAATGGAAAAGAGAGAAGCGGGGTATAAAAAAACAGATCAGAAAGACACTGATGAAGCAATTTTTTGGGAATAAGAAGATGGGGAGGGGATGTCAATAACTACCACTTTTTCAAATAAATTGATATGATGGAAAGAACACAGACAATCTCAGAATTTCAGTTACAAGCTGACGTTCATAACTTTTCACATCAAGATGACATTGCAATGAGAAAAAAGTATTTACCTTTACGTGCGTAGTGTCCAAAGTGCCATTTGCAAGTCTCTAAAATCAATTAAATCCACTCAAAATTGAGAACAAAATTCTATGCAAAATATTAATGTTACATTTTTTGGAGGAGTGGAAATAGGGGAAACACAGTGGGTTTTTCATTAATTCATTTTCCTAACTAATATAACTTTGGAGAATTTAGGTGTTATTTTTTGATCTCGTTGATACCACCCGATTTTTATGGAGTTCTCTGGACTTGTATACTGAAATATTTCCAGAACTTTTTGCTGTTTATTTCAGAGTGACTTTGTCATTGGGCTAAATAAACAAAGTTGGTTGCACTTGATCTTTGAAGCAGTTTCAGAGTTTATGCTTGTTACTGCTGTTCCTTCTGGGTATTAATAATAGCAATCAACTTCTCCGGCACCGCAGATTTTTCTCGCTGTCGTGCTTCATTCAGTTAATGGGGTGGATTTCTAAAGCGAGTTTACAGTATTACAGGCTGCCTGAATCTTCTGGGGCAGGTTGTAGTGCCACTCTTCAAGTGGAGTTTAGGTTATAAATGTGTAAATTGAAGACTTAAGTGGTCTAAAGCACTTTTATTGGGAGGAAGGGAGGAGGGGAGGTGTACTGGATGTCATGAGATGATTGATTGCTGTAAGAGGCTACAGCAAATAGCAAATGCAATTGGTTTTGCCTTCTGAATTACAGACGTTTAACAGCTCAGTGTAATTAGGCATGTTCTGAGAAAAGATTTCACTGTGCAGATGGAAATTCCGGTGTTCACCTACAAGTATTAGAGTGGCTTTGGCTGTAGCCATCACCGTGGACCCCTGGCTGGCGGACGCAGTATTTGGGGCAGCCCAGCCAGTGCCGCCGCAAAAGCCGTGGGTAAATGCCGAGGCTCCTGTTTGTCATCTCCCAGGGTGCTGCTTTCCACGGAGATTATCAGAGAGCAGGTGACACTCGTGACAGTTGGTGTTGCCTGGCCTAATACCGTGATGCCGAGGGCAACATTTTAGGTAAAATGTTTACCTAAACATTTATGTTTACATAAATGTAAACATACACAAATGTTTACTCAGGTGTGAGTGGAGATATGGTTGGTGAGGAGTAGGCTTAAGGTTTGAATTGAAGCTGGGTGTGGGGTACTTCTGCTTATTGTAGCTGGGCTAAACCTGGATTGTAACCAAGAGTTTTGTCTCGGGGACTGGTCTACCCAGCAGAAGGCAAAGAACCGTGGAATAGTTATGTCTTTGTGAATATTGTCAGGGTGGGCCATGTGTCCCAAGGGGACATTAGAGCAGGATAAATGCTGCATGTGGAATTCAAATAACTTTTCCCTAAGCTTCCCCCAGCAGAAGAGTCCGTAGAGTGCCTGCGTGCTCCCAGTGTGGTCGGTGGCACCCATGGATGCCGGTGGGTGTTTCTGGAGGGTGGGTGTGCAGCTCTTCCCTTCACATAAGTGTTGGTGCGGTTTCCTACAGCTGAAGTCTGTTCCCAGAGCTGGGCTCAGAGGAACACTTAACCTGCTGCTGGCATCTGAGGATGCAGGGAGAGGCACTTGTGCCCAGCAAAGCCAAAGTTGTTGTCTGATCCTGATTCCTGTGGGGGGAGGAGGAGAGATTGATCCTCAGCTGAGGTCCCTCCAATATGTGTGTCCCACATGGCAGAGGGGGGAGTGTAGGGCCCTCAGTGGCTTAAAATCCCATAGAACAAAATCCACAGGATGGAGAGGAAAATAGGGGACTGATGTGCCTCTCCTCTGTATGCATACATAAAATTGTAACAAGAGCTGATCTTAAACATGACATAGCTATAGCTTTTGGTTTATTGAAGAGCTAAGATTCAGGGGATCTCTGATGGGCACCGTACGCTTAGCACTTGTGGAGACCAGTGAATTTCTGCCTAGTCCAGTTGAGGATGCAAGTGTTAACATTCAGAGTAATAGACCTTTAACCAAAAGCGCTACTCGGTCTTGAGTGGCTTTAGAAGTGGAAAGAGCAGGAAGATCAAGACCAGTATAGCAGATCTGAGAGAGTCAGCTACCCAGTTAATTGTGCTGGGGAACAGGGCTGCTCCCTGGCGTTGGGGAGCCAGGACCTGAGGGTGGCTACGATGTGGACGGGCAATGCCCTCACCAACAGGTTCAGCCAGGGGAGCGGAGTTCGGGGGGACAACAGTGGGTCCTGTCAGCAGTCGAGGGAGCATCAGGTGACAGCGGGGGATCGAGCCAGGTCCAAGGCTGAGGCATGGAATCCAAGCGACAAGCCAGGAACACGTCTGGGGACCAGCACTGCTGCAGCATTGCTGGGACAAGGAATGAGCTCCGGGCTTGGCTGCAGGCAGGTCCTGGGCTGTGGGCACTGGTATGCAAAGCTGGCCGGTGAGTAGGTAGGTATGTAAAAAATGAGGTAAATCAAAATCAGAAGTGGTAGGAATGACTTCAATCATAATTAATAAATTGCAGGGCAATTCTGCCTTTCTCTGTGCAGTGTCCATAAACAAATCATCTTGTGCAAAACAGACAGGTACTTTATCACTTAGGATCACGTGAGCCTCCTGTATCCTTCCTGCTCTGGGCAGAAAGATAACTCGAGCACAGGGAACTGGAACATCCCGGTGCTTTTTTCATGCAGCCATCATCTTGATGGAGTGTCATTTTACCAGAGCCACCTGTTCGGGAAAGAAAAAAAAGATCCACTAGTATTTGGTATTAGCATATTTATTTCAGCAAGATTTGGCAATGGAAATCAGCTCTGAGTTGGGGAGTAAGCACTGAGCTTCCTAAAGTTGTATTATATAATTTGCACTCTTTTATACCTAATACAGGAAATTTTACTGTGATTCTGGAAATTGTGTTTGCACTGTACCAGAGGAAGCTATGTTGTTGAGTAATTGATAATTAACTGAGAATGGTAAAATAATAATTACAAAATTAGAACGAGTGTTTATTCATAAAAGAATAGACACCTTTATAAGCTGTAATTATCTTTTTGCTAATTTGCTCTCTGACTGGCACACAAAGCGTACAAAGGATGAAACTCTTCCCAGGCAACACGCCACTACAGTCAAAGCACTGTGTTAGAGGTGAGGTTTGTGCACTGCGCGTGTCGTAAAAGCAGGTCACACGGGAGCAAGTCTGATGGTGCTGAGTATCTGTCACTCAGGGAGTGCTTCTCTGTCAACTAAAGAGTAGTCACGACTGCAGAAATCCCTTAGTGCAGGAATAATTATGGAGAGATTGGGGCTGAAGGTTGCCACAGCATCAGTAACTTTGTACTTGAAAACAGCTCTCGACTTTGTCTGGTGATTCAGTTTGCATAATTCTCCCCCAACTCTTTTTTTGGTTTTGATCAGTTGCAGGTTTTTAGAACACAAATACACTCTGCCTCTTGGCCCAAAGAACATAGAGTGAAGCCCCTGTGTAAGGTGAGACTTGATGGAAATATGATGCACAAAAGTGATTATGAGAACCCAAGGATTCTGCAGAAGCCTTTGCTCAGTCAGATACACACAGCTCCTGCAAAGTCCTTTCTTTTCTTTTCTTTTTTTTTTTTGGGGGGGGGGGGGGCTAGTTGTCCTCTTCTTCCACTGCGTACAAGTGTTTTAGTTCAATTTATAGGAAGAATAAGAAGGAGGCAAGTACAGCAACATGCTAAATGTACACATTTGCAGATGGGAGAGTAAAATATCTGAAGACAAGCAAAATAGTGCCTTCCGTGGCAAAGCAAATGCCGAAGTGGAAGAAGAGAGCCTGCTATTCGTGCAAGAGTTTCTTGGGCGTCTTGAGGCACGAATGGGAAGTTTGAATTTGGTGTTTAGTTTAACAGGAAGGAGTGAATTGACTCAAAGGGTATGTGTTAAAATGGAAAGGGAAAAATGAAATCTCTGACAATAGGTAATCTCTGCCTCTTAAGCAATTACTGCGACATACAACGGAGTCAGGCACTGAGAAAGGGCAGCGCAGGGTTTTGTAAGAGGTGCGTTTCGGCGGAAGAGCCAAGCTGTCAGACACCATCCCTGGGGTATGAGCCAAAGGGGCAGAGAGCTTCGACGATAGTGCCAGTAGCAGAGAGGGTTTGTTCATCGTTTTACATGGCATGGACTAGGTGGGGATAAGTAGGGTTGTGGTAGAGTGATTCCCTTCTTTTTTTACAGGTTATTTCAAGCAGCAATGATGCACAATGACTCATTAGGCTGAAGGGCACGCTAGAGGGTCAGTTCTTTCATCATCTCTCAGTATGCACATAAAGCCGTTCGGAGATATGATGAAGTGACATAATCTGAGGTAGGATACACCGGCAATTTCAGGTTAACTGTCATGAAAATAGGACATGAACGTACATATTTATTTCTTATGCTGAAGGCACATTTAGCCAAAGCATAAGCATTATAATTTATTATGCATCACATTATATTTTTTCGTTTTACAATTAGGCAATTTATGATAATGAGATTTTTTTTACAGGTATTTAGCTTAAAAAATCATAAAACTGTGAGATGTTATTAGGGGGAAGCAGCATAGGTACCTTGGTGTTTGTAATGGAGTTAAAGCATAAAAGCAATAAAATTGAGGGGAGAGATTGTTCTAGAAATAGTAAAATGCAATTTCACAGGAACGGTGTCATAGTAATGAATTATGTGACTAGAAAGAAATAACATGAGCAAATAATAAATGAATTTTGAGATGCCTAACTGAAAATTGTTAAGGGACTTCTGGTAATATACAGCATGTGGATAATGACAGTAAAACAAAAGTTGTAACCAATATCCTAGTAACTAGTCTAGTCTAGGAACTGAGAGAAACGGCATATGAGACAGCAGCCTTTGTAAGCATTTTTAGTCTGGTAGAGGAGAAAGACCCCTCTTCAGTTTGCAGAGAAACTTCAGATGGAGAAGTATCCATAGCAGTCAACTCACTGACAGCATTGTGACACACACAGTTGAAAAGCATTTGACTTCTACTTTTCTAGGCTCTGCTGTAACTTAATTTCTTTCATTCAGCGTAGTGTTTCATACTTCCTTATATTCTAATGACTGTTCTGCTTTGTGACTTCTTCTCCTCTGTATTAAAATTTCTAAGTAGCTGATCAGAAAGAGATGAACCTAATAATCTGATGAACTGATTGGTGTTGTAATTAATTGTGCTCATCTGATTAGTCAACAACCAAAGCTGATTTACCATCCTTTCTTCTCAAGGCTCTGCACTGATAATGTTTTTTCAAGACTGTAAAATAGATGCGGGAAGACACTTGAAACTGAGATGGGACAAGGAGATTGCTTTGTAGGTTAGGGGAATCATCTTTCTTAAGCAATCACAATCCTATTTGTTTGTTCCTCCATGCTGATAGGATTGCTTATTGTAAGTCATATATTTTTTTTCTGGAATCCAATCTTTATTCATAGGATTTTCAGACTGGTAACTCTGCTAAATGTAACTATTTACGTTGTTTATGGTCTGATTTTGGTGATTATCTTTTTCACTAGATTCTAAAACCAAAGTAGAAGAACTGTATAGCTTTCCAATATTTTGATTTATAAGACCTGAGAAATGCATACTAATAATACTTTTAAATGTTTCAAACACAAGGGCACATGCAAACAGACTAACTGAGCTGAAGTGCCTACCAAAGTATGAGAGGAATATGCAAAACATTGTAGTACCTGATCCAAAACTCTTCATTTTGGTTTAGTTACAACAGCGTCAATGTAAAAATCAGCATAATGAATGAAAATGGGAAGACAGAACATAAAAAATACATCTTATGTCAAAATGGATCCCAGAATGCATCTGTAATGGCATTATTTATTTTTTTATTTGCAGAACTCGAAAGTCACATCTGAATTGTCATCTAGCCCAAGTAGGCGGCTTGTGTAAAAGAGAGAGAAACTGAAGTGACAGTGTCATGAGATCTTGTCACAAGATTTAAACCAGTTTGCCCTCATACAGATGCTATTCTGAGTTAATATATATGAAATAAGATTTTTTTTTGTCTTTTTTTAAGATACAGCTTTCATGTGTGCATAGAAATGCGCTTACATCTGTATATCATCAAGCTAGGTCACGTCATTTTGGCTTGCCTCTATTTCAAAGTGTCCGCTTGTTTGGGAGTGTAGTCATCTGCCCAGTTGACTGTAAAATTACTGGGTTTATACTGGAATCACAGATTTGTCTTTTTGCATTGTCTTGTAGAACGAATTTGATGGTTGAGGTACGGGGTCTTTTACTGCACAAACTTGGTTGCCCTCAACTGAATTTGTGTGACTAAAACTTTAGAAGGTCCTTCACATATATGGCCAATGGGTCTATTTGACATAATTACTTTATTCCACGTAACAGGCTATTCATTGGATATTTAAACTGCCTGTTTTATCTGAATGACTGACTGAGTCCTCGGTGTTTCAATTGTATGCATGAACAAAAAAGGAGACCCAAATAATAACATCATCGGCACGGGGAACTATCATTTACTAATTAAAACACTTTTTCCTTCTATAATGGACAATTAAGAGAATGTATGGATGACAGTTGATACTCACTGGAATCCAAGACAGTCAAATGACTGAGAAAGTTAAACTGCACATATTAGACTTCAAATCGTTTTCCTTTTTGCTTCTATGGATTAGCGCAGCCATATTCTTTCAGCAAAGACTTATGAGCTTGCTGGAGACTCAATTCTAAGTGCCTTATTAAAATGGAGCAGAGGATGACTCCAGAGAGTACAAACTCTCTTGGATCTCTTCTTGAATCCGTAACTTCTTGACAGAGTGAAGAAAGGATGTACAAACTATTCCTTCAAGAAAGCAAGGTATTTAACAAATAAACTTCAAGAAAGCATAACCCCAAGTCTGTTTTCTGTGAGTTTTGGTGTTGGGTTTTTTTCCTGATTCCAAAAACTATACCTGTGAAACTTTTTCGCAGGTTTATTGGTTTAGGAGTTTTGTTAAATAAGCAAACTGCCCATTTGGAAAAGTGTTGTGCTTATTTTTAACTGTTAATTTTATTTGATGATCTGGTCCTTTCCTATAGCTCTAGAGACAAGTATATCTTCCGTAGCTAGGACGTGCCTGCTAGAACTAAACAATTTGGGGTAGAAGTTGGAAGCAGGTCAGGAATGCATTTTGGCCCCATGTTGGATTCTGAAGTTGCACTTTTATCATGATCAACTCAGTCATTCAACATATTTCTGAGTGTATAGAAAAGAGGCTTGCATATGTCCTTGAAAAGCACGTGAGCTATGCTGGGAGTAAGTCAAGGGGAGAGAACTGTCAACACCAAGAGTTTCTGTTTTCCTTTGTTAGTACTAGTTGTTCTTAAGCTAAAACAAGATCAAATACATCAGAGGATGGCAAGAAATTTCACACGCTATGTGAAATTGGTTAACTTCTTTTTCACACATTTCAGGTATGAAAGAAAATCTTTTTCCCCAGCTGTTGCATGCGTTAAAATTTGGCTGAGAGTGATTTTCTTTACAAAATTAAAAGTATATTAGGGAAATAATATTCAAAGGATTTTATAAAGGTATCTCAGCAGTGTAAGACATGCTGATAAATACAGTCAGAATAATAATTATGAACACTTAGTAAATTAGTGTCTTTTAGAGATATATTTCTTTGATGCTTACTCTGAACTCTAAAGCATTTTGCTTGCTTCTTTTCAATTTTTTTTATGACTGCCATTGTAATGCCAAGTTTTTCCTAAGAATATAGCCTACAAAAAGTAAAAAGAGGAATATTTTTCTTCTTGTGGAAGCATTTTTGCTAGGGCAGCTTATGCAAGGTAGAGACCTTCCCACAGGACTAAAGAGGACAAATACAGACATCATCTTTTAGTAGAGAAGAAAAGTAGACATAGAAATGATGAACAAATAACCTGAATCTTAATACTTTAGAAACTGCTTGAAGAGTTAATGTAGAGGAAGGCAATTAAGAACATCAAAACAGACCAATTTGTAAGCATTTGAAGAAAATAATCTAATAAATAATAGGTAGAATGAGGTTAATTGAAAACCGTTTATGTCTGATCAATGGTTTTGTTCTGAGTAAGATAACAAGCTGAGCAGGAAAATGAAGAAGTAGGAGAGACTACTTGAAAAAACAGAAGCATCTGATACAATGGTTTTGAGTTTTCACCATGACCAGAGTAGATGACCAGGGAAGAATAAATTAGACCAGCAATACTTCCTCAGGTTATGCTCACACTGGCCCCGTAGGTTTTTCTCTGGTATCAGGGGCGGCGGTGCCTGTGTTTAACAGCCTCAGTGGCATCCTTCTCCATGAACTTGTCCTGTCTCTCTTCGGTCCATGCAAATGTGAAGAGCTGCAGTGTCCTCTGGCAAGAAGCTCTGTAGGACAGAAATGCCCAGGCTAAAGCTGGAGCAGTTCATTCAGGCGCAAGAACCAGCGCGGCTGTACCAGTGTTGGTGCTAAGCTGGTCGGCCGTGTGGAGAAGCGGTGGGTGAGAAGCTGGTAAGAAAGCCAGCAGTGGCAGTCTTGTAGCTCATTCAGAGCTAGCTTCCATGGCTTCACCAGCTGCTCTACTGTGCCTTGCAGGTGCACCTCCAATTTCTTCCAGTACTAGCAGTGGGGGACCAGAAACGCCTCTGGACTGTCCGTATCCTTTCTTCTTCCATACTTAGCTGTGTTTATTACTGTACAGAAGAGTACAATTTAACAAAAGTTAGGAAGTGTCTGCCTCTCAGATCGTCAGCTCTGAGTGCGGATTCAGAAGCCATTGCTGGAATGCTGTACATCTCCTCTTTCTTCTTCAGCGTTGCACAGCTATTCAGATTGCCTGTTCTCCCTGAGAAGCTGCATGGCGCCTCGGTGTTTTCATTTGTACGTAGGATCAAAAGATAAGACCAAAAGCAGTTTCCAGGGTTAAATCCAGGATTCTGAATTTGTGAGGCTGGTGCCTTTTCAGGTTTGCTTATCCTCTTTGGCCTTACCAATCTCTTGCTGGCTCTCAGTCTTCCTGAAAGAGATGTGATTTCTTTGGTTTTAATAACTCTTAATAGATTTCTCTTCTGTGAACTTGCCTCCTTTTGAGCCCATGTACACTTGTCAGCCACAGCTTCCTTTGGGCATGACGTCTACAGCTCAGCCTCACTCAGCTACCACCCCTTTTTTGTTTTAAGCCTTCCTTGTCTGGTTCCATTTGGTGACACCCCGTTTTCAACTGAGATTAAAAGTTGATTTCTGTCCAACTTCTCAGAGACCATAGTGATTTCAGATTTTTTTTTTTATGTTCTCCTGTGACCATTATCTGTCACTCTTTCAACCTGCTGGATTCTGGCTTACTAAATTCTTCCTAATGTGGAAGCATGTACCCCTCCTCTGAATCTTTTCCAGTTCTGCTCCATCATTTTTTGAGATGAGGGGCTCAGAATTGCATGCCACAATGCAGACGGTGCAGACAGTGCATATGGTTTAGTTTATGTTGCTTTGCCTTATATGCCTTACCATCCATTTTGCTCATTTGGCTGTTGTTGAGTATTGAGCTGTCTCTTTGTGTGTCTCTTCATGGATGTCTGTTATAATTCCGAGGTTTCAGTGGTCAGATCTGACCCCAACATGTTGTAAGTAAAATAGGGAATATATGGAATTTTTTTCTCATGTACATCTCTTTACATTTATGTATGTTGATTCCAAAGTCCTGCAGTACTTCCCTGTTAGCACTTAGCTTGTTACTCTGAATAATTTGGTATCTCCAGCAAACTTTCATTTCATTGTTCATGTCCTTTTTCTGATAGGTTATGAATAAATCACTGGTGTCCAACCCCAGTTGTGAGAACTGACCATCTGTTTCCTATATTTTAATAATTATCTATCCATCTTCCCATTGTTGCTTATATTCATTGAAGTATGTTTGTTAGAGACCTTGTAAAAAGTCTTTTGGAAAGTGAAATAAATATTATCAATCCGTCTGTCCCTTATCTAATATGCTTATTGCTTATGCATTTTGTCTTCAAAGTGCAAAGGTAAGATTGTGAATCAGCCCTTTTGACTCCCCCTAGTATATCTTATTTATTCCTGTGTCCACTACTTCTGTGTGTTATGATGGTTTGCTATATTTTATAGCATTTTTCAACATGCTGTTGTATTTACATTCTTCCAGTCCTGAGATACCAGGTGGTTATTGCACAGTCCAGTAACAGTGAGCAGTTTGGGTGAGAGATTCAAATAATTAGAGATTAGAGATTCAAATAAAGGCCACGTAAGATGTGCGAAGTGCTACTGGCTGGGTACAGTGTGTGTTGAAGCAAAAGTAAGGGTTGAATTATACCTGATACCTTCTCATTTAAATTCATACAATCTTGTGCTTTTCAGTGGGAAAGGCAGCCATTCGAAAGTCTTAGGATTGGCAGTTTATTGTGCTTCCTCAGATAAGGAGGAAAAAGTAATTACTTGACTGGAAATAGATGTCCCCTTTTCCTCATCCCTGGATTTGCTGCAATCACTGCGCACGCGTGAGCAGCCGTGTGGTGCTGGGCTGCCGGACGGGGACACCATAAAACACCACTCCACACCACTCCACACCACTCCACACCACACCACACCACACCACACCACACCACACCACACCACACCCCACCACACCACACCACACCACACCACACCACACCACACCACGCACCACTCCACACCACACCACACCACACACCACACCACACCACACCACACACCTCTCCACACCACACACCACGCACCACGCCACATCACACCACGCTTCTGTGCAGTAGGTCTTTAACACATGTAGAGCTCCTTTGTTGTTCAAATCATCTGATTAATCTAACTAAATCTGGGGAAGAATGGAGTTGGAAATGTTGCAGCTCCAAATGGAGAGAGATGTCTTCACGTTGACATCTTTAAACTGTTCCCGTTACGATGTTCAGAGTCTGCACCACAGCACCTTTTTGCCAAGGGCAGTAAGTGGCACAATATTTCAGCTCTTACAAACTGAACGAACGCTGGTCAAACCAACTCGCCTCCTGCAGGTGGTGCATTAAAAGCGGGTCTATGCATAAAGAGCTGAGCATTAATGAGTTTAGTGATTTTTATGGAGCCAGGTACTATATGTCAGAGAAATGAAATATCTAATCAGAAATTCGCTGCAGGTAGCATTTTTTTGTACCATAATTAAAAGCATTTCCTGAATACACTGTACGTAATTCTATGCACAGTATATAAATGGAAGTCGCCCTTCAAATGAAACCATATACCAAAAGGTGGGGGGTGGGGTGCAAGTTAGAAATATTTTTTGTTTCAGATGAGGCTGTGATTCATTATACCATGAACGATTACCAAGAATATTTTATGCCATAAAACTGCATTTATTTTGGTTTTGGGAGACAATTTCTTTTTAAGACATTCATGGAAGTTTATGTTCTTTATCCGTCGCGTATCAAAACATATCAAAATAGCCAAAAACGATGTTAGAAGTCAATTGCTTCACAGATCCCACGGAGCGTTCATTAAAAACATTGCATTTAGCTCAAGGATTGGACATGCAGAAGCACAGCAGTAAAAGCAACCTGTTGAGTGCTTGACTTGGTAGGCTAATTGCTTTGATGTTTTGCAAATGAAAGGTATGGCTGAATAATCAAAGCTAAATCACATTGTCATAGCATTTGCTAGAAAGGTTAATAACCAAGACTGTGTCCACATTAGACTGTCAGATGTTTGTCTAATTGCAAAGTATGCTTTTAAAGTGAATTGAATACCTAAGAGATAAAGATCTGGGGCAAAATTCCTTGTTGATATAAATTAGTCTTGCTTCTTTAATTACAGTTGAGCTATTCTAATTAACAGGAGATAATTTGTCCCAAAACCTGTGTTATTATTAATCCACATGCAGGATTGATAAAGTATTATTGCTCTGAAGACCAACTTATAGGTAAAGAAGGGTATAACTGACACTAAGAATATTTACCAAGAAGAAATCTGGCCGATCTTGCTAATACTGTGTTGAACTGTCATTCAAATCAGGCAAAATTGCAGGGAGGATCTGTGGCAGTGACTGAAAAATCTATTTTCATTTATTATTACTTCCAAATAATAAGCAGATTTTGTAGTCACTAAAAGCCTAACTCGTAGAAACTTGTAATAATGAAGATGAACCACCTTGTGTTTTCCTGTTTTCTGTCTCACTGCCTTGTTTAAACTTGTATGTTGTCTGAGAAACAGCTGCTCTTAGCTGCTAGTTGAGTTTTCAGCAGTAAGGGATGATTCAAAAAAGTCTTGGTGTACAAATAATGATAAAAAAATTAGAATTTTTCTAAAAGTTACAGTACTAACCATAACTACTACAGCTAATCCATTTGCAGTATGTCCAAAGGCTGCACTGAAAACTTACAGATAAGCCAATGTGACTCAAGGTCTACTCCATTATAAAAAGCCCTTAAAATTGTGTGGTTGTCAAAGGACTGCTGGTGACTGAGCACGCTTGCTGGATATGTGCATGGTGCCTGTTGCCTCTTTTTGCTGTCAGTGTTACTATATTAGAACCCTTGCAGCAGAGAACCTGCGTGCTTATAGAAACAGCTGGAAGCACACAGAAAGAGTAATAGCTTTTACGTGATCATCCGCTACATTGCAGACCAGCTTGGAGAATCATCACCACTCACTGCAGCCTGCGATGGCACTGGGGACGCCAGCTTGCCACCAAGACAAGGCTCTGTCCCTGAAGGAGCACACTTAGTCAATCAGACAGAAATGAAAATAGACAGCATATAATACAGCATACATAGAGGAGGCCAGTATCAAGGATTTTTTAAAATGTTTTTCTGTATAAATGTGTTTTAAAGACGAGTGTCTAGTTGCGGCTCAGTTATTCAGTATTCTCCAGAGGGCTGTTCCTTTGCTAGCTATCCTCAGGGAAACATAAATGTGGTTCCTACACTAATGAAGTTTCTTGAATTCATGGTTTATATAAGCTTTTCCCCCTTTCTGTGGAAAATCTTTTTGGTGGCTATTACAGCAAGGGAAAGGATGAAAAATATTGAGGATGTTACGATTAGTGCCTCTTACACAAAACTTTTTGGAATAAAGCTATATATTGGACACATCTGAAGTTTCATACCAAGGATAACTTCTGTTATCTGAGCTCTACCTGGTTTAGGATATCCTTCCTGTGTCTCTCCTGTCTTAAGTCACATCAGTCCATAGCAAAAACGCTACATATACGAGATAGTAAACATGCTTCCTCTTTTTATCGTGGGACCTTAAGGAGGATCCATCTCCATTTCATCTTTGCTAAATAGGAATGATTGGTTCTCAACATTTAACCTTCATGACTGCTGTGGTATCTGCAGTCTGCAGACCTGCAGCTAATCCTGGAAAGTTCCAAGTACTTGATGTGACCTGAACGTGCTCAAGGAGGGCAGGTGCCTCTTGAGCGTTGTAGAACTGCCACTGAGAGTAATGTCAACGGCTTGCAAAATCTGCCCATATCTGGAGGAGATGAGTCTCAGCACACTAGCTTCCTAGATGATCTTTCTGTGGAACTCCATGTCCCTCCCCTGGATAAGGCAGGTGGACTTAGTAACCCAAGTCATAAGGATATTGCTCAAAGCCTCCCACAGTTTGTGTAAGCATATGAAAAATGACTCTATAGAAGAAAGAAATTGCTTGGTACCATCCGTCTTCCCCCACTTCAAATCCCACCAATTACATTGAGTGAGGTAAGTGCCAGGTTTGACAGGAATCAGGTATGTGTTGCACAGCGCATTCCTTTATACCACACACTTCATATCCATTGCACTGATTGACACCCCTTATGTATGTTTGGAGCGCCGTGCCTGCTCTTAGTTACCAGGTGATGACGTGATAGCTCTGACATATCTTCCCATGAAACTGAAAGTGGATTACTGTAGTTATCTTTCCATTCCTAGACTATTAGCCAAATCAGTCTTCCATTTGTGCAGAAAGCGACACTTTGATGAGCCATGGGTCTGAGCTCTTGTTCTGACTATCTGTTCTTGGTGTTTCTCTCCTGAGAAGAAGCTGTTTATATTAGCTGTTTTTTGGAGTTCTGAATGAGACCTTCTAACTAAACTGAGAGTTATTCTTCAGCACTCTGTATTCTTGGTATTCCTGAGTGACTGGATTCCATTTGAAATTAATTTTTCTGGTTTATGGAGCACTAAAACATTCCTTGTCCTGTTAGATTCAAAACGTAAGCCTGTATCTCACATAAACCCTATAAGCAGAGTTTCCACAAAGTATCAAAATTCACCAGGCAATGAGGGTGTTCCTGGGCTGCCTTTATGATGGAAAAGTATTTTTTTTCCTGAAAACCTGTGCATTGTATCTCCACATCTTTTTAAAAATGCAGAAAACGCAGTTTCACCTATTTGGAGACCAACACTGGAGAAATACGTGCTTGCTTAGTGGGACATTGTATCAGCAGTAGATACTACTAATGCTCCAGTTTAAGGTTTGCACAGGGACCTGTAAGTTCACAAATGACAGATCATGTCTTACTGCCTGTCACACTGAGAGCCACAGCATGGGGTCATAGAATCGTCTGGGTTGGAAGGGACCTTTAAGATCATCGAGTCCAACCATCAACCCAACACTGCCAAAACCATGACTTAACCATGTCCGTCAGCACTGCGTCTACATGTTTGAGTTAACAACGAGAATAAGAAAACTAAGATGGCAACGTGTTTTATTGGACAGCTCAAGTAACCTGGTACTTGCCTCTCTCGCGGAACTACATAGCATGTACATGGTGATATTAGAGATGTTCTGTGAACCATCTCAGTTAACAAAGATTCCTTCAATGGAGGTGAAATGGGAATAGTTAGATAATGGGATGTATTTCCTTTTAAATAATCAAATTATTATTTCTGCCAAAATGTTGATGCAAGGTTTGGATTTTTAAGCTATTTCCCATGTAAATAAATACACGAAATCCGGAGAGGGCTGTAGTAGCTGTGACTCACTGCAGAAACTAGACAGAGACTTTCAAAAGAAAAGGAGAAGCAGTCATGGGAATTCAGTGTATTCACCTCTTAATTACAGAAGCAACTGGAGCATAATGGGGAAGGATGATAAACAGAACTGAACTCGACAGCTCCTCCACACAGGGCAAAGAAATGCATAGTCTGTGCACGATGTGCCCCTAGTGTGTCTGTATTACTTTGTATACAGGCCTCATATTTTTTGTTTGGCTGGAAATGGGAGGCAGACAGCTCACAGCTCAGGGCCTATGAGGTTGTCTGCATTGCTGTCTTGGTGAGGAGGAGTTTCTGGTGAACTTGGAGAGGAGTTAAGAGGCTGCCAGGCTCTGCAGGCTCAGGAGAGTCAAGGTGACATGCGCTTGGCCATGCTAGAGAGAAGGAGAAATCACCCCAATGAAAAGATCAGGGAGAATGTATCTCTGTTGCTACAGAGATGTCTAAGTCTCTGTATTTTGAAAGCTTCCACTCGGCATGTGTAACTGCAGAAAATGAAGAAGCCTGGACACATTTTGTTAGTACAGACTGCTATATCTAGTTCTGTTTAAAAGGATACACTAATATTTCATCTTTTTCTTTTTTGTTTTTTTTGATAGTGGTTCAAGGTGGTGTGCTGAGAATACTTCCTCAGCATCCTCCTATTGTAATTTGTGTGGTTATTCTTTTAGGGCTGGATGCAAATCTCTCTCTATCTTTATCTTCCCAGAGGGTGGAGAATTTCAGATAAAAGAAGTCCACTAATCACCCTTGTCCTCACTGCCCACCCCTAATGCACTTTTCAGGTCCATGATTCTGCTTTTCCTTCATGTACTGCCCTTCAGGAATTTCAGGTGGCCTTACTGTGCCCTTACTGTTGCCTTCAGTAAGGGCACAGTCTGCTCGAAATACACTTAAGGCAGAGTCCCCAGCCCTGCAAATATAGGGCACAGGTACTGTTTTGGGAAAACCATGCTCTATAATTTTGCCTTCTGGTTTCTTTCACCCAAAGGGAAGTCAAAAGGTTTCCATCTCTTCAAAGGGAGAGCCAGTGGAAGACTTTTACCAGTTGATGCTCTCCAGACCCCAAGTCCTGAATGACAGAAGTGGGTTTCCCCATGAACTGGAGGAAAACCCCTCATTTGCTGTTCTTAGAGCAGCAGAGAGAGAAAGGGGGAAAGGTGTGGAGCTCAGGGACCAGAAGAAGAACAAGACAACACAAAACTTGCAAGCCATTATGAATGGGACACTACTGATGTGTAATGTGGGGTGAACTGGGGAGTCTCGAGGAGAATGGAAAGCATGAATTGGTGTGCTAGGGAGATAAAGAAGTTCATTCTGGTCCTTCATTTGTTGGGCTGGCTGTGGAGATGAAGAGAACAGGATTGAATTAACTGAGGCAGCTTCTGTGTGGGAGAACAGAACTAGTTAGGACTGTGTGGATGTGGACTGACTGGATACAAGTATAGATGGAAAATCGTATGCTTAGGGAGCAGAATCAATTGGGAACCTGCATTGGAGAGGCTAGGGGATTGTCCAGTTACAAGACTGTTTGATTAGGAAAACTCAAACTAGCTTTGGGGGAATGGAAATGCTTTTTTTCAGATGATAGAGAGGCAGATCAGGGTGAAGTAGGTAGAGCAAAGAAGGAATTGAAAGGAAACTTACCCTTAAGTTCTGTCACCTTCCTCCATCTAAAATTCATTCCTTCCTCCCAGGGGGTCTCATCCTTTTTCCATCTTTAATGCAAAGGCGATTGAAAGTGGCATAAGAGGAAGAAAATGCCTTGCCTTCTTCCCAAATCAAAGGGCCAGTCGCCTCTCTTGTGTTTGCATATGTTGGCGTTAAGAACGTAGGGCTGGTGTGCTCTTCTCTGTTCTTCCTTTGTATAAACTTTAGTAGTGGGGAGAGAGGAGCTACAGAGGAACCACTTCAGCAGAGAGCTGTCTTCCCCTACCAAAGGAAACTATCTGAAAATTTGCTGTGCAAATTAGAATGCAGTTTTTCTCAGGGAGGCTAAATGTTAGCAAGTATAGATTCTATTTATATATGCTTATTCATACATATTTGTTTCTTTATATATCAATATTTTGAACTCTGTGACGCGTTATGCAGTAAATTTTGTTTTAATGGTGTTTTTATAAATATGTTCAGAAGGCCCTCTGGTCCTGTCTGAGCACAATTATTGCAATACGTTGAGATTTTAAATTTTGCAATGTAAAACAGCTTGTGAGTAACTATGTAAAGAGAAGATTGAGGCATTAATGCTCTCTGAAAATGAGAGGGAAAAGGAAACACTCATGTAAAATGAGAAGCAAGCAATACCAGGTGTTTTGTGTTATGCTTTGATGACATTTTTCTCTCAGGTTAAGAGCCCTAACTACTGGGCTCTTCAAATCCTAGGAGATTTCTTTGGCAAAACCTCTAGACTTTTCAAAGCCTGATTTATATGTACATATGCACATTTTTAAAACACCTTCTCACAAATACAAAACCTACTTTTTTGGTGGGGGGAGGAGGGGGAGAGAAAGAAAAACAGTCAGCCCTTCTCCAAATTTGAGTAGGTGTCGAGTCTCGCAGCTCAGGTGGGCACATGCTGCTTGGCCTCTCAGCCCTTTCTTGTGGAGGACCCGATGGCTTCCATTTGTTCCCCTCCGAGTTACATTTCCTGAGCTCATTCGCCGCTGTCTTCGTTATTCACAGCTCTGAAATGACAAAAGGAGGGATTAAAAAAAAAAAAAAAAAACACCCAACCAAGTGTTTTTACCTGTGTGTTAATTGCGAGAGTGTTTTGGGAGGGGAGCTGTGGAGGTGGTGACCCTTGCTGTTGCCTTGCAGGAATGTCAGCTCTGCTGGAGAGGAGGCCCGCCGAAGAATGAGGGAGTGTGATGGCCTGACGGATGCATTGCTGTACGTGATCCAGTCTGCTCTGGGGAGCAGTGAAATTGATAGTAAGGTTTGTCATCTTTGTCTTTTGAGGAGCGAGAAATCCAGGTATTCAGGGCACATCAGGGCTATAAAGTGACAGGTTTTTGGGGTTTTGTTGCTCTTTTAAAAAAAAAAAAAAAAACCTGCATTGTGATGGATGCCTTAGCAAAGCATAATTTATCTCAGTTTTTTCTTTGCCTTCTGTTGAGCTGCGTATTTTTGTGTGCAAAGTGTTGGATCTGTGGCTGCCTGTGTAGTACGCACAGCTAAGCATGTCACCCTCTCCCCTTAATTACTAGGGGAGAAGATATGATACTGATTTAAGAAGAGCAAATACGTTGTATTCCATGTAAACTTCCTTATACTGCTCTGCCAGGTTTACCTTAAAATTGATTTTCAGTACCCATTATGAGACAGAGCTACTAACAGTGAGGTAGGCTTACAAGGCAAACAAACACAAAAAGATGTGTGCAATTAATAGTTTTACAGGAAACCCAACATTATTTCTTCTTGGAAGAGGAACAAGTAATGCTTTCAATAACAGCTGGTTTAAGATGTATTTTTAAGTTAACTTTACTTCTCTGAAGTGCTAGGATATGAACATGCTTCTCCAAAGGTGAAAGTCACTGCCTAATTAAAAAGACTTCAAGCGTTTACAAGTTGAAGATTTGTAATATATTAAAGTATTCCAGAGAAGAAGAAAAAGGCTAATTTCACTACCTTTCACTTTCAGTATACGGTGCTAAATTAATTACGATTGCTGCCCTAAGGTGACCGTGGTCCACTTGCAAACCTCTAAGAGTGAGAGTCACGTGTTGAACAGCAAAATTTTGAAGCCCACTGGGTTTGTATTTCCAAACGATTCCTCATGGGTAGTTGTCCATGGACCTCTGTGGGTTTATAGATTGGAGAAGGATAATCTCCAGAAATTTCTGGTCATTAGCCTGAAGCAAATAAGTGAAATTTGCCTATGAATTCAGGGGAGGGAGAGAGGAATTATGAGAGGTTTGTAGCACATAGTACTGGGCTGGCAGCGTGGTTTTGTTTTTCAAAAGGGGAAAAAAAAACGCTACCCCAGAAAACCCCACAACCTACCAGTCGATAACCAGTTTTCCATTAGTAAAAGTTTAGCGGAGTGAGGAAAGGAGGCGGCTTCGGAGCAAGCTGGGCTGCATCTGCCACCACCTGCAGTGCAGCCCCCAAGCGCGGGGGCTTCGTTAGCTTCATTAGCTTCGGAAGAGCGGACCCGGGGGCTGTTCCCAAGCTCCCTGATGTGGTTTACCTGACAGAAAGGAGAAGTTAGAGAGGCCTCACTGGAGCAGAAGAGGAGGCGGATGGACGAGGAAGTCAGTTTATGCCCCAGCTCGAAAAGCTGCTGCTTTTTCAGCTGTTTCTTTGTAGGTGCCCCAACTGATTTCAAGATTGTTTTTAGTGCTAAAAAGGCTAAATAAGGAGCGCAGTAAGCTCCCTGTTTTGCCTCTTGTTGTTAATACAGACTGTTCTGTTTATACTTTCAATTGTAGCTGGTATGACTTGGAAACACTGCAGGCTAAGTCCTATATGGAGGAAAAAATGAAGAAATGAGAGAAAAATTATTGTTGCTGCCTTAGTACTGTTAACCTCCTGCCTAACAGATTTTAACTGTATAACATAAAGCAGTTGTGCAGCTAAATACAAAACACCATAGTGTAGCCTCTTACCTTGCATCTTTATCCCAAAATAGAATGCAATTTTAATTAAGTATTTTAATAACTGACTCTAAATCACTTTTTAATCTAGTTTCAAAAATGGTGCCATTATAACAAAAAATTGAACTTTAAAATAAAGTTAATAAATGTTATTTCCAAATGCCACAACAATTGCCCTATTAGATAATTTTGTAATACTGTTAGTGACTAAAAACTGAAATGCAGGTCCCTGCTTTTGCGGTCTTTGAAGGAGGATGGAGGACTTGCAGTTGTTGCTAAAGTAATTCCTCATGTTGCTGAAGTTAAGAGTGTATAAATCTTAGCAGCGTTACAAGGAGCGTAGCAGCAGGGTTTCTTGTAAGTGTGTAATAAGAAAAAGCTATGCTAATTCAAATTAAAGTGTTAAAAATTAGTGACTTGGACATGGTAACCTGACAAAGTTACTCTTCATAATTTTAATTTGATCTATTAAAGTAGAAAGACAGCTGAACTCATATTTAGTCCCCTTAATGATGAAACTGAAAAATATCTGTAGGATTGAGGAATACAGGGACCCTCAAAAGTTCAAAGCTGTAAGTCAAGGAGGAGTGAAGTCTGTCCAACTGCATGACTAGCACCAGCTTTCTTGGCTTGTAGAGTTCACCTCAGTGAAGAAGGTGGTGGTTGCATTTGAGCCTTGAAAGCTTGCTTACCAGTTTTTAGTTTGAGGCAACGTTGTCCTTGTGGTGGTCTCAGTTAATTTCTTTTCAACATAATGAGAATTTTAAGTGTCAAAACTATTATTTGTAAGAGGGGGAATTAAAATTTAGAACCCTAACCAACAAACGCAAAGCTTCAACTTCAGGGCGCTGTGGTTGTGCAGAAGTAAATGTTAGCAAGAATGAATAAAATTCACATTGGAAATGTTAAAGAAAAGAGGCAGCAAACTTATTTATGAAAATGTATGTTCACTATGAAGTCTGCAAAGTTTTCAGGTGTGAAAGGTGCACTAAGAACACTTTCTATACACACAGATATATATTTCTACATTTATGTATTTGGCTGAAGATTCCAAATTAGCACAAGTGTAATGTGAAATTTCATCTATGTTAAATAAATAAATACTCCTGTCTAGGTGAGTCTGAGTTCAATATCATCTCTGGAACTTAATGTCATCGCAAAAATCGTGTGCCAAATGCATACCTGGCATAAGCTCATGCAGCGTATGAACATAAATGAATCCCCCATCTGTTTACCTCACTGGTGAACGTGGCAGAATAAGACGGAGCTGGAAGCTTCACAGTCATTCTGTTCTGGGTTAATGGAGCATCAGAGCTGGGATGTAGTGACTATTGGTTTTTATCTCCATGGAGCGTTAGGAACAATTGAAATATAGATAGATACAGACTGGATTTCTAACCATGCTTTCCCTGCCTCCAGAAAATTAAGCCAATTTCCTTTTTGCTAGTCAAACCAAATTGAACTAACCCAATGAGTAGGCTTCAAGTAAGTCTAAGCTGAACTTCTTCTACATTTGCAGAAGTTATGTTGAATTATCAGTGATTTTTTTTCCCTCCACTGGGCCTCACTCCATTTCTGGATTTTTTTTTTAATTTTTTTTAAGGGGACAAAGGATGAAAGAGAAAGGCTGCCCACAGGGTATATGCAGCCTGGCTGGAAGCAGTAAAAGCAGCAAGACTCCGAGATTTCTAATCATACATCTGGAACACAGGGAAACGTCATCTGTTTGGGCTATGTGTACTTGTGAAATGGAACGCAGGTCACATTTTTCTGGTACTTTACGTAGATTTCATGCCAGAAAAAGGTTATTTCTGGTTTTAAAAACAAAAAATCAGACCCACAACCTACTGACATTTTTCTGTTTGTAGTATTTTCTGTTCACTGAGATGGGAGTTTGCTGAGTGTGTTCTGGTTCTCTTGATCGCTTTCTACCTCAGCTTCCAGAGGGCTCCAGTGTGAAATTCAGAATGACAACAAAAAACTCATGGAAAAATATTGTCCAGACTACTAAGTTCTTTCCATAAAAATTTCTAATCTCTTAAGCTTTGGTTACCTGGGGAGCACTCAGAAATGAGCGGATATAAATTTTGCTGGGAAAATATATGTGCAAAGGTCAATGATATTTCTTCTGCTTGTCGACAGAGTGAGGAAGGGAAGGATTTTAACTTTTTTCTGGTTTTGTTTTCTGTTGGTGTTTGTTTTGTTTTTGTCACGCTTTTCAGACCGTTGAAAACTGTGTGTGCATTTTGAGGAACCTCTCATACAGGCTAGCTGCAGAAACATCTCAGGGACAGCAGATGGGAACAGATGAACTCGATGGATTACTCTGTGGTGATGCCAATGGAAAAGACGCAGAGAGTTCAGGGTGCTGGGGAAAGAAGAAGAAGAAAAAGAAATCACAAGATCAGGTAATGAAAGTTACACGCAGCTGTGTTGCAAGTAGTTGAAGAGCCCGTCATTTAAAATATAAATAATTAATGCACTGTATTAGAAATAAAATGCATGACGTATAATATACAAAACTGTTGCCCTTGTTAATTAGCTGAGAGCTTAAAGCAGAGTATGGCTCTAGAGTAATGAAAGGAAATACGTTTGCCTGAGAAAGTTGCACATTACGTGGTGGCACCTGGAAACTGTAGTCACGGGTACACTGTGAACTCCATAAATACTGCCAACTGCTCAGGACGATTGAAGGAAGCCATTTATAATGAAAAGTGTAATTCTTAACATTCAGAATTAATCTGCATATACTTTTCGCTGTACTTCCACGCAGTCACGTGTGTATAGAGAGGCCTTGATGCAAGCGAAAATCAGGCTTATATTTGTATACTTATTTGCTTCAAAGTTAGTCTTGTACTCTGCCACTACAGGTTGGGAGAAAACTGTACAGGACTGAATCAAGCAATATGAGTGAATGTTAAAGCACATGTATTTTGATATATTTGATGTTGTTACCAAGCAAAGATTGAGAAGTACAGAAGTACAGTTCCTCAGGTTATTTGAGGTGCTGTGGGTTTTTATTCTAGGTGCATTGACTTCCAAAGTGTATTTATTTCCTTGTTTTGCCATTAACAACTTAAAATTTGGGAAATGCTGACAAGGATACTATAGAGGAAGATATTGTATCAGTACACACACTAAATAGCAATGAGAATGAATGCGGATTTACAAACTTTTTCAAATGAGGTGTGCTGGCAGAAGGTACTTTCTCCATCTCTTCCTAGACATAGTCTTTTCCATTGCCATTTATTTCTGTTACAGATCGCTCAAAGAAAATACTCATCTGAGTAAACAATTAGGCACACAGGGTATTTGAATAAATGATGTAAAACAGTATTGAAAATATTCTTGAGTTCATAAAGGCAAATTGTGTTAATGTGGAAAAGTTATAGGAACATTAACAAGCTAAGATTCAGGTACTGAAAAATACAGTGCTCATGGCTAGTACGATTTTAATTTCACCTACTCTTCTAGTTAAACACTGCAGTCGTCAGATAACTTGAATTTATTATGGCCTTTAGTTGGGATTCCTGTGTTAGGCTACAGCAAGATAAAAAGTGCCAACGCAATCTAATTTTAACCCCAAAAAAGTCATCATCTCTGTTCCTGAATTAACAGTTCCCACACACTACACTTTCAGTTATTCAAAGTGCAGGAACAAAAATAGCATGTCTGGGTACAAATGGGTCGTACTGCATCGCCTTTCTCTTTTGATGCTCTGTTTACCAACAGATAAGGGCGCGTGCACACACACATACACTATGTAAAGTCATCTTTAACTCTTCCTTTTGTATTCCTTCTGTGATTTCTGCATCTCAGGTTCATACTTTTAACTCTTTGCCACTGACTGTTTCATTGTTCCTGTCTGACTCTCTGTACTTTAAAGGTTCCCTGTGAAGGGTCTTTCTTCTCCTCCAGGCCAAAGAAACTAATCTCTTTTGGCTGATTTCCTTTACAATATACATGCGTCTGTCTGCTCTTATATCTTCTGTCTGCTTCTGTGAGCATTCATCATCAGCATGCAGCACGGTAAAGGTCACTTCAGACCTGCTTGTGTTTGTCTAATGGAAGGGTTTAACATAATTTTTAAAATCCAAAGGAAAGTAAAATGTGCACATTTTCAGGTTTATATTCACTTGGCTTTTCTGTGGCAGGGAAATAAATTTACGCTTTCCAGACCTTATCTTGTGGTGTAGAGGACCACTTTGCCTTACAAACATTAGAAATATTTTCTAACAATCTTTCTTCTTTCATCTCATTTCCTTTAAATCTGGACAGCCTACCCCATCTTGCCGTATACCAGTTCTCAGCGGTGGCTATTATTTAGTTCGAGAGTTTAAGGGAGCCTTGTGAGCCTTCTGCAGAGCGTGATATTCTCACCCCATGATCCTTGGCTGTTATTGACCATACCAAATATTTTAAAATATATTATCAAGTTAACTAGAATGCTACTAAAAACAAATGTGACTGAGGTCTATCCGCAAGATCACTATGCCAGAAACAGCGCTCCCAAGTTACTCTCACAAATGGAAAAGAAAAACAGAAGAATGTTTTTCATGTAACTGTGCTTTTATATTAACAGCATAGAGCTTGACCCCCAATTCAAACTGCGGTATGTGTAAAGGTAATCTTTTTGTCTGTTTATTTTGCAAAAATGAGCACATAATTACATTTAGTTGACTTGCTTTGTGGAAGCCACACAGTCCAATTATGTGTTTAAAATCAAAAAAATTATTTCTGTTTCTTTGGCTCCATCATTATCTTCCAGTTTTTTGGAACCCCAGTACCTTCATTACTACTGAAAAGCAGGACTAACTGGAAACCCAGATCATTTTCTTCTTCTGGACCGTGTCACATTCAAGAATACTCTGATTACTCTTTCTGTGCGTCTCAAGAAAAATCAGTATTCTTGGGTGTTTTGTTGGGGTTGTTTTTTCCTACGAAAGAACAAAAGCAGGATCTTTAACAACAGGATCATCTTGTGTTCCTCAGCTTAGGCAGAATTCACCCATCAAAACTAAGCTTGTCAACACTTTCTGTGGCTTGCAGTAGAATGTTTTCACATGTCTTTTCACCGTACATCATCTCCCTGTGTGCTGACTGCTGCCCTCTGTATCGCATGTGTACATATTCTTTTACAATAATCTCATCGTTTTTCTGCAAGACTTTTAAATTTTTCCAGTTATGCCTTTCATAATCTCTTTTCAATTGCAGTGCTTAAGATGTTACTTGCTGCTTGTTCAGTCCCTCAGAACAGATCTTGTGCTCTCCTTGGGATGCTATTTTTAGAGTACTTATTTCTCTAAGTGCCTCAGCAGGGAATCTTTTATCCTCTGGAATATCTTATAATATAGTTCTGAAGATCACACTCGTGGTGGACGGTGTTTTACATGTAAATAACCACGGCATACCTATGGAATCTTCACGGGATGCAATGATTTGCAGCATCTGAAACACTGAAAGCACTGCATGTCACCACAGATTTGGAAACATGTGGAAGGCAACCTCAAAGAAACGGAAGGCAATAAAGATATAAAAGTAGTCAGTAACCCAGATGCCCTGTGAAGAAGTGACATTGAGCTTCAGGTTATTTGTAATAGATTGTTCACATGAGACTATACAAACCTAGTTAATTTCTGGAAAAGTTCTTCACAAATGTAAAACCAAATATTTTGGGGGGGCTTCTTAATATTGTCATTTACAGATACACAAAGTGGAGTTCAGCCCAGTATTAATACCCCAGTTGTTTATCTGTGTGATTCCTTTAATACTTGTTATTTGCCTGTGCTGTCAGGCAAAGCACAGGGCAAGATGCATCTCTTAAGAGTTGTAACACATCAGTATGGGGGAGCAGTTTCCAGTTCTGCAGCCTGCTACATTTTATGTCCCCCGAAAATAGGTGTTGAGGGTATAGGTATCATTCTTTTTAGGCAGCGCTGTAGGGTTCTTATATAAAGAACTTGACAGTTTCAGTCTTCCTCAGAAAATAAGGTTCCCAAAACAGCATGGGGGAAAAAATGTTCAGATTTAAGTGAGCATAACTGTGATACTGTCCTTTTACAGTATACTTCTGCAGTCCTTCACTTAGTTTCTCAAGTGTGTATTTTCTTGAGCTCCTTCTGAAGTGAGCGATATGGCTGTTTATGAGGTGGTTTTTAATTTTTAAATAAAAATATTCAGCTTGTCTAAAAGCTACTAGTAGCAAAACTACTGTAATTGGGCAATAGTAGCAGATATATTGTTTTAAACAGTGGATGTGGATGAAGTCGCAGTTTTCTATATTAAATATATAGAAAATATATATAAATTTCTATATTAAACAAACTCCATACACAACTAGGGAGTCTGTGTCTTAAGCCATAAAACAGGAGAAACCTTCTGTAACATTAAGGTCACTTTCTCAATGGTTTTCTCTGTAAAGAAAATAGAAGTTAATTTCTTTATGATTTAGGAAACAATTATTACTATTTCTTTAGGTTGTGTTGTAGTTGCATGTAAGTTTCTTGAGGAAGACAACAAAACTGAGTGGTAATATCGAATGTGCTTTTCTTTGAAAGGCCTTTCAAGAGCAAATTGGAATATATTTTTCATTAATAATGTCAGTTGTCTGTACCAGTGGCAACTTCTCTACATCTTGAAATCAAATAAGAGATGTTTCTTTGTTCAATTCATAGTGAAGTCTAATGTCACCTTTCAAATGACTTTACTTAAGGAGTTCCCTTAGGATCACAGGAAACAAGTGTTCTCGTTTCAAAATAAAGATGGGTTTTGTTAAAAGAAGCCCACAGTCCTTCCTCTCTTCAGCTCTTTACCAGGGCTCAGATAGGTACCTGAGGTGTGTGCTTCGTCACACAAGTTTAACGCTGGAAGAAACACAAGCCTTCGAAGGATTTGCAATAAAAGCCAGGTATAGAGTTGGTGTTACAATGGAAAAACAGAAAGCGAAACTTCTATAAAGGCTTCAGGAAAGAGAAATGAAGACTGGCGAGTCTCACTTATGTCTGGGATCCCAAGGGCTGGAGTTCTCTCTCATCGCTGTTGTTTGCTGTCTCCTCTCTGCTGCTGACCTGTGATCAGCTGTTGCTGAGCCCTCACCCCACCGAGCTCCCCAGCTGTAGAGGCCTTCACCTCCAACTAGAACGCTGCAGGCACCGACCTCTCTGCCTTCCCTTGTGCTGCTTTTCAGGTGGAAATGAATTTTTCCACTCTGGAAAATTTTGTCACTGCTGTTCTCACTGCTGCCAACAGATTTATTCTTCAAACTGTATGAGGGGGAAAAAAAAAAAGAGGGGGGGATTAGGACAAATAGCAGTGTCCTGGTTCCAGCTGGGCTAGAGAAAGCTGCTGTATTTTGATGTTAGTATGAGAATAACGTTGATAACACATACTGTTTTAGTTGTTGCTAGGCAATGCTTATATTAAGTCAAGGACTTTTTCAGCTTCCTATAGAAGCTGAGAGGGAGCATTGACAGGACAAGCTGGCTAATGAAATATTCTGTACCATAGACATGATACTCCGTATATAAATGGGGGTTAGCCTGGGGTTGGGAATCTGCGATCACTGCTTGGGACGGGCTGGGCAATCAATCGTCAGCTGATGTTTTTTCATTTTAATTTGTATATATTTTTACTAGCATTATTATTATTTTCCTTTTCTGTTACTGTTCTGTTAAATGGTCTTTATCTCAACCCATGAGGGTTTTTTCCCCCCTCTCCTTCTGTCTCTTCTCCTACCCTACTGGGGGAGGGAGGAGTGAGCGATCGGCTGTGTAGCCGTAGTTGCCAGCTGGGGTTAAACCACAACAAGCAGTTAGGGAAGATAACTTGTATGGTCCAATTTTAGTCAAAAAGCCAGGGAGGTGTCATTAATCCTTGTTTCATTTCTTGTTATGCAGCCTGTTATATCCACGTGTGGCACTATTTCATTTCTTTTCCGTTTTTCACAAGGAAGAAACAGACTGACTCTTTGGCTTCACACTCCCTTTGACTTCCCCATATGTGATCATTCTTGTCAGCCCAGAATCTAGCCCAAAATCTGATTTTTTTGATTGGAAGTGGCACTTCTGAATGAGCCTGACCGTCTCTTTCACCTTCTGTCAGGAGCCTTAAGGTGTAACAGCAACATTTCAAGTCATATATCATTATGAACTGACTGACACGCCTCTTTAGCATGCTAGCTAAATGGGCTGTAAATTCTTCTATCCAGGTGAAATAGGAGGTTTAAGGCAGTAATATTTCAAAAAGAATAAAAAATGAAGCTGTTGGGTATGCTTTTTCATGTGGCGAGACCACTGTTTTACCAAGTGTATTTCAATACTCTATAAAGCCGTACCCAATTAATAAGCACAGAAACAGAGAAATGGTGGGGGGTCCTGGGTTTTGCTAATAATCTAAACTGAGATTAGGGATGAAAGACTGTGTTGCCAGTAAATTCTGCTCAGGGAGGATATGATTTCCACTTGTTGCTTCCTTGTCTTGTGCAAGGTGGTTATGTCAAGTATTGATTAGCAAGATATCAACTGTCTTGAGCAGCTCCTTACAGAGCTTCTTAGCAACCGTTTCTAAATTCTTGTTTGCCTACACAGAAACATCTCTCATACCCAGGGAATCTCTCAGTATCATGTATGACCAAATTGCTTTTGAAGTCAAGACTACGGGGTTATTAAATGTAATTTGTACTTGTCAATTTGTGGGATGTAGCACAAAGCCCATTAGCTTCAGCTTCCTATGGAGAGGGGAGGGGTGAGGAGAAGGAAATGTAATGAGATGCCAAAAATTGTTGTCCCTGATCAAACACCATCCTGTTCTATTTGAGAGGGGTCTGGTTTTAAGCAAAGACAAAATGCACAAATTGAATGACATTATTTTGTTAGCTAAGTGTAGTAATATAAGAAATTTGAATAAAGGCATTGACAATTATTTTAAGAATGTAATGTATAAGCTGAAGTATAATTTAGATGTGTTCATATCTCGGGTTGGTAACAAAGATTCAAAGCATTGGAATGTTTTGAAAGCATTCCAAACACCTTTCCCAAAATTGTAAACATTATGGCATCAAATCTGGGGGCTTACCCTTATTTACGCAATAAACTGTATCCAAAAATTGCCCAGTTTTGTTGGGACTACACGTTGCTGGACCACAGCAGCTCTGCCCTCTCCCACCCTACTCCTGTAGTCTCTGTGTCAGTAGGCACCTTCATTTATATTCACCATGTTTCTTTAACCTGGATGTCTAAACCAAACTTTGACTTGATTTAAATAGTGGCATTCCTGCCTCCTTTGGATCAGCTGCATGGATTTCCATCACCCCTGAAACTAAGCTCTGTCATTTTGATGAATTTTTGTCGCTTAACTTTAGATTTCTGCTCTTGACAGCGTTGGCCAATGCATCTCTTGGACAAAGGTTTCCAAAAGAGGATGGTGGACTGACATGCCTAGGGACAGCTGGCATAGACTGCCACAGCCACCAAGATATGCAGGGTGAGAAATCGTTGTCCTCTTGCAGGGTCTGTTAGCCTAAAAGTCAAAGTCTTTGGCATTTCAAAAATGCTTTTGATGAGCACTGCCTAATTGCCGATATCAGTTTTGTCAGCGCTGCTGCAAAGAGCATAGCTACAGCATTATCAGACTATCTCAAATGTCTAGGATCATTGGAGAGAGATTAAGATGGGTTTAGTCATTCCTGGGTTTTGTTTGAGGTTTTTTCCTAGATTTTTTTTTTTTTAGTAGTGGTATTTTGCACAGACTGGGAGAGAGAAAAATACTCATATTTAATAAATAAAAATAAAATACTATCGTTTTGGAAAACATCGTGTTTTCCATGTGATACTCCTTAATTGTCATGTGATACTCCTTAATGACAAACCCCACCAACCTGAAGGTGTTAGTACAAAAACCAATATATGGAGAGTGCGCTTCCCTTACTGAGTTGAAGTCTTCCCTGGTATTCAGTATAATTGCACTATAAACACGGATTTGCTTTCACTAAAATGAGAAAGAAGGTGGTAGATAATCTGTTGTTTGGCACAGGGGAGCATCTCAATGAGTGATCTTTTTCTCCTCTCAGAGTTCCTTAGTAATGTGAAAGCTTTGGAAATTTTATTAGAGTACTCTTACTCTAAAAAATCTGTTGTTCTTATAGATCTTTTTATTCGTGTTTTTATTCTTCTTGACTTTCATCCTTTCTTTACACCAGTTTCAGGAAATGAGAGATTTGTATCTCACCCACGTAACGAACAGTTTGTCAGCTTTGACCACAATAGATGTGGGTAATTTCAGCCGAAGGAGGGAAGCCTGGAAGGAATATTTGTTTATGACTTTTTTCCCCCCCCGCCCCCTCTTTAACATAAGCTAGAAAGAGTAATTGCATGCAGTCGTCCTCTTTTTCAGAGGCTCCTAATACACCCACAGCCTATCTCAAAGAGTTCTTACTGATCATTCCTGATGTTCTGCAACAATACAGTAACTGTTCCAGTAATTCACTGGGTAGAGTTGTTTAGTACACAGCCTCGGTTCATTAACATTGAGCAATGGGAGCTAGAAGGCAACTTCTGCTATGCCTTAGCCACCGTTTGAGAAGATGGACTGCGATATCATTTTGGGGAAAACATTTTTTTTCGCTCAGGCAATTGATGTTTATATTTACGAAATACAAAATAAACGGGTGAAGATCTGGAAAAAGCAGAAGCAAGAGCTTCTTTTTCTGACCTGTATCGGTCCGGCGTGCCCCACAGCAGTTGGGCTGTACAGCTGCGGGCGCTGGCCTCCGCCACGCAGAAGGTGCCAGAAGCCATTAAGCCCTGCAGCGAAGGGTTAGCTGCGATCACACGTGCCGGAGCAGAGAGGAGCTGGAATATGGGAGACGTGACGGGTCATGGTTGCTTGTGCCCTGTCCCTCTGAGAAAGCGGCTACAGTTCGGTCACCCTTTATCGTGCCACCTCGAAGAGGCTACCATGGGCACAGCACGTGCATTCCGCGCGGTCGGCAGCGACACCCTGCCTATGCGTGGCCGCTCCGTAGCGGAAGAACAGTGCAGGACGTTACCCAGTGTCACTGGATTTATGGTGCCTTCACTGCAGGTGCGGTACCAAAGGCTTCCCTCACCCTTACGAGGACCCTCAGGCATCGCAGTGTCTTGGGAAAAATGTTTTTCCCCCTACAGTCGGTGATAAATTAATACAATCGCACACTACAAGTGAGTAGCAGGAAGGGTGAAAAAAAAAAAAAAAGTTTAAAAAAAAAATGTTTTCTCATTACTGGGCAGAATGGCAAAACCACATTAAATATTAATTTATCTGCAAGTATCATTTCTAGTGCTTTATATGTACCAGCACAGCATGAGCATATATACAGCTCTATTTATGTCAGATGATTTTCACTGATTTTCAGCGGTTTTTGGGATTGTAAGTACCTGAGGGTTTTTTTTTTTTTAAAGAAAAAGCTACATCCCCACATACACACAAAAAATGTATTGGGTTGATCTGATACATTTGATATGTTATATATACTTTGTCCGTGAAATATTATAACAAGTACACTGTGCAAATTGAAATCGAGATGGACAAAGACCTGAATTTATGCCCTTGGACATCACAAGTCATTCATTAGTGGACTTGCTAAGGTACAAAGCCTAAATCCAGTGTGAGGTCAGATTTCACTTGTAAGATATGTTTCTCATTTGTTTTCCAAAAAATTCTGCCTGCGCAAATGATTGAATTCCGAGAGTTAAAATAAGAAGCAGGTTTTAATGTTTTTTTTATGAGCTGATGACAAGTCATTTCTGGCAAGTATGGTGACTTGTATGGATTAAAAAGGAGAACTGAGTCACATGCAGTGAAATCAACCTATTGGTTTAAAGGCAGAAATGTATTAAAAAATTCAAAGGCACAGTCCTGTGATAGTGTCGTTTAAAGGGCTTGTTTCTCTAGAAGGCAATTTTCCTGTAGTTTCTCAACCACCACTGGGTATTGCTGTGCCAGTTCTTTTAAACTGTGGTGACTTTTGTCCAGTGCAGTGAGTTCCACTTCTGAGCAGCTTTCTCATTTTCAGTAACTGTTCATGTGTATTAAATGGTCCCACTGGCTTTCTACTTTTGTGTTTGTTCTGGTTTAATTTAGAAAAAAAATAGGGGTTGGCATTCTTAAGGGTAGTAATCTAGCAAAACCTTGTTAAAATTAAGTTATGTTAGTTGTTGTTAGATAAAACTTGATTGATTGTCCCTTAAACTATATGTAGATTTTTAAATTTAGCTTAAATGAAACAATGATTGGTACTTCCTGAAAACGAGAGATTCTAGGTCTTTCCCAGTGCAAGCATTGTTGTGTTGTTTAACTTGCAACTAATTAAATTCACTTTTGCAGATCTAAACAAAGAATTAACTTGATTTGTGCTGTCTTTGTATGTCTTGTAGGTGTTTAATGTTATGGTACACGTTTTTTATCTGCATAATCACAGTAAGCTCCAACCCAAGGCGTGAAAAGGTTTACTTTGTATCGTATCATGCAATCTGGACATGTCAGAGGTGTTGGAAAAGAGATTGTATTAAGAAGTCGAGGCTTGTTCCTAACAGTGGTATTAAGGCTATGAATTTCCTAAATCCCTTTATCAGTACAAAGCAAAGCAAAATATACATTACATATATAGATAGAAAACACATTTAAAATTTCATTAAAAGTGAATTCCACATCTTACTTTTATTTAAAAGGGATAAAAAGCCTCTTTGAATTACCTTCTTTCAAGATGTTTCATGCCTAGGTGCAAGTATTGTGCATTCCCCTGGAGAGGT
Organism: Chionis minor; assembly: GCA_013398295.1. Classification (NCBI taxonomy): domain Eukaryota; kingdom Metazoa; phylum Chordata; class Aves; order Charadriiformes; family Chionidae; genus Chionis; species Chionis minor. The sequence continues at coordinate 14,974 of VZSF01000950.1, read as the reverse complement.
GAATCACTGTTCTCCTGGAATAAAGTTTCTCTTTCTGGTAAGAGTGGGGTTTGTGCAATAACCTGCTTGTTGTGCTGTTTTTAATATTGCCTGGTTTGGATGTCAGACTAGGGTTATTTTCATGGCAAAACTCTATGTAACAAGAGGAGCAGTCTGTTTTGTGCGATGTGGTCCTGCTGAGTACATGGAAGTCTCGGAGTGTCCGACTGGCTGGCTGTATGGCACTCGCACGGTGGGAAGCCAGAAGAAGTTGTGCAGTTGAGGAAGACTTGTCACACTTGGGTCTGTCAGGGGATGGAGGGCTCACAGCCTTGAGTGATTTAGCTTTCCACAGTGATGTTTTGTGTTTTTGGTTTTTCCCACATGAGAAAAGTGTGAATGCAGAGAACCGAGCAGGATGTGAAAAAGGAAAATCTCCTCTTCCCATGGAAGTTGTAGGTTTTCCTCTTAAGGTACATTCACTGGGCTTTTGTTCCAACCCAAAAAAACAAATGCAGTGAAAAGTGGTTTTGTTACGTCAGCTAACTAAAACACTGTGATTTCTGCCAACGCTATAGCTTTTCTTTAAGGAGTGTTGAGTAGGAAATTTGATTTCTCTATGAAGAATCACATGATACGCTAAAATTGAGAATGACTGCTTGTGGGCAGAGGCCTTCACGCACGCACACATAGATGCCATAGCCTCAGCTGAGGCAATTCTCAAGTGTTTTGCTGTTCCTTGCTCACAATCTGATTTCTGCTTTCCGACAGTGGGATGGCGTAGGACCTCTCCCAGACTGTGCAGAACCACCCAAAGGAATCCAGATGCTGTGGCACCCTTCAATAGTCAAACCCTACCTCACACTTCTTTCTGAGTGCTCAAATCCAGACACGCTGGAGGGGGCAGCAGGGGCACTGCAGAACTTGGCTGCTGGGAGTTGGAAGGTAGGAATATTAACCTGATCCATCTTTCTTTTTTAACTTGGAAGGCCCCCTGCAGATGGCAGCAAATTGGTGATATAAATGTGTCTGAATGCTCCTGGTAGTGGAATAACCTTCTGTTTTCACAGAACTATCTGCAGTCAAATTTGAGGTAGTATTCTAAGTCCTCTGAATTGATGCAGATAGTCATATCGTGGCAAAAGTCAGCGTACAGCAGTGAAACTCACATTGGTCAAGTCAAGTATGAAAAATTGCTGCTGAAAACCAATATCCAAATGAGGAGAAGCAACTTCTTTATGAATCTGGGTGACAGAGCTGTGAAAAATGAGCCAAAAATATCACCCGTGACAATCAAATGAAACCGTATTGTTTTGTCACTGCAGAAACCGGTTGACATTCTGTCTCTTAAGAGAAACCAGGCAAGAACAGAGCAAGATATAAATGATGTGACACCAACGCAAGTATTCTTACCATCTACTTTTTTTTTGAAAAAATAAGACATTATTAAAATACATCAACAATATGATTAAATGTGTACAATGAACAAGGAAAAGCACAATCAATGCACTCTATTCCAGCTAATCCTACTTTTCAATTATATTCAAAAGATCCATTTTCTCTCTTGTATTATTTGCGGTGAATTGAGGGGAAAAAAAAAGAACTGATTCACTAGATTTTGAAAGTATTTCTAAATTTAGAACAAATTAGTAAAATTCAAGATAACAGTTGAGCCTGGTTTACTTTTTAGGGCAATTCCATCACTGCTTTCCTGATGGTCAACTGGTGTGTTTGGGTGAAAGTGCTTACTATCTAATCGTATTGTATAAAAATGATGCATTGATTTTAAGTTAACTCTCAGTGGGAATTTTACTCATTTACTATGAAAGCACACATGTGCGGGGAAATGCAGTTACCTAAGTCTCAGAAGGTATCCTGTTTGGTTTTAAGCATTTGGGCATTCATGTGTGATATGTAACTACCAGTTTAATTAGGCATTTGTTTTGAAATGTTAGCCCTGACACTGATAAGTTGCTTTTTTCCCCCCATAAAGTTTTATTGGAAGCTGAGTTGGCACATTCAGTAGATCTTCAAAGGCATGTGATTTTTTTTGAGCACTGCGTTCCACCCAGCTCATAAAATGCCTTTGACGATTGCATTCAATGACATATAAAGTGAGTAACAAAGTATCTGTCTGGTGATTTTTGTCCTATGAAGTGCTACATATACACTGAGCCTGAAAATCATTATACTTTTATTATTCTCATATTGTAGACCACATCGGATTGTGTAATCTTGGCACAGAAACACGATAAATGTGCTTTATCCATCTGGGAATGGGCGTAGCCGTGGTCCAAATGAGAAAACAATGCATGCATATTTGCCAGGCCTAATAGGAGTGCTAAAATCCAAGTGGTGCCCCTTCTCCCATTTCTAATAAATCTGCATAGCTGCCATCCTTTGGTTGGCAGAAGTGTACAGGGAGAGGAAGGAAGGCTCCACAGAGCTCTTTGGCAAGCGCCGGGTTAGAAAAACTGATTTAAACTTTCGTACTATCTGCGCTGATACCATGGGAAAAAAGCTCAGTTGTTATGCCGTTGCTCTATTTTTCTAAAGATCCACCAATTCCATTACAAGTGATGTGCAGACACAGAATGAATATCCTTAATTTCACATGTCATACTAGTCATTTTTGTAAGGGGAATAATCCTCTTCGGGGATTACATAAGCATTGATGTTTCCATCTTTTGACCTCTCTTTTACACTGCTGCAGTCTTCTGGATATAAAATGACTGAAATAAAAGACAGAAGATTCTTAAAAGAAGAGGTTGCTCCTAAGGGAGATTTTCATTTTTTTAGTTTCTCCAAGAAATTGTAATTGTATGAAGAATGGGAAAATTTATTATTTTTTTACTTGAAATCTTTCAAGAATAATTTTAAGATGGACTGAAAGAGAGAAAAAGAGCAAACTGATGCAAATAAATAATGTTGCTATTAATAGCACTAGCAGTTATGTTTGGGGTTTTTTTAAATTAGCATTATTTTAATGCCAGAAGAATCCCAGAATGTATGAGGCAGCCAGTGCACCAGGCGTGTTCACGCACTTCCGAAGATACGGTCCCTTCAGGAAAAAAGTACCGTGCAGTTGCTACACTTGCATAATTCTTTCCTAGCTGTTTCACCCTTTTGGTTCCTCTGCTATAAAGCTGTCTAATCCTCTGTGGTGACCGAGAGGTAACACTTTTAACACAGGCAGTGTTTAATCAATGCCATTATGAAGGGAAAGTGAGTGCATAACAGGAAGCCTGAATAATTTTTAAAAAATAAAAAAAATTATAGAGCATTTAGATAAATGTCTGCCACTAGAATTAATAGATCGTAAGTGTCTAAATCCCCTAGACTTCTTTCGCAAATTTCAAACATGAAAAGAAACCAGCAGTAAGTAGCTTTAAGGACTGATAGCTGAGAGAGGCTGAAAGTTTTCATTATTTCAGGGAATATAGTTTGTCAGTGATACATAAACATAAAATCAACACAAGCACATAATAAATCTTAATTTGTAGGACATTTTTAGCATAGTTTCAGTTGCAGGAATTCCTTCTAAAGCCAAATACTAACAAAAAACTGAGAAATGTGACATACATATATTTGCATATAATTTTTCTATGTCAAGATAAAACACTTTTGACCAAAGTCTTGCCATATGTTACGCATCTGCAAAGTAACCTTTTTTTTTTTTTTTTTTTTTTTTTTTTCCAATGACTGATACAGTATTTGGTCTGTGCTATTATTATTAGAACCAAGACAATCTATAACAAGTCAAAAAAGGAGCGTATTGGTGATGAATACATTAACAAGTCCAAATGAAAGTTTACCAGTAAACAGGGTACTGATCTGACATATGAGGAAAGATATTTTCAATTCAAGAAATTTAGCCTAGGGTAGATCACCTCTGAGTATCTCGACTTTGATGTGTCTTCTGGTTCCGAAGAGGAGATTGACAGCTTATATACAAAGCAGAACTCATTTTGGAAGAGGCTGTTTCAGGTGAATGTGGAAGTTCGTTCATGTCATTTCTGTGCACCAAGACATCGTTACACAGGGAGGACACTGGTATTGGAATCTGAAGAATTTCTTTCCCGCTCCTTTCGTAGAAAAATACCTGTGTATCCTCACAGATCTCTGGGCTTTTTGTTGTTCATGTACTTGTTGGATGCATCTGTGCATAAGATGAATGGCAATTCTGCAATAATATGTATGGAGATGTCCAAACGTGTGCTTTGGGTGGGTGGATTTGACAAAGTAAGGCTTTCCACATCGCTGCCACTTTGTTTAAGGTCTGACTGCCATGGCCTGTGACACTAGCAGTTGGTCACTGCATGTCCCCCCTCTCCCGATGGGGTTGATGGCCATTAGCTTTACGCGCTCCGAGTACCCGTACAGCCTGACAGCCTGCGGGTCAGGTTGTCGGTGCCGTACGTGCACGCACCTATACCCCCACCACCACTGAACTCGGCTGCTGCCTGGGGCTGGGTGGGTTTCTCTTTAAGGGGGCTCATTGCTTCCCCAAATATTTTCTCCCATCAAATCATAACTAGGGTAATTTCACTGCATCCTAAACTTCCTACAGGCAGAAGGAGCGACGCATAGAAAGGATGGTCATTGGTTTTGCTTTCTTTTATTGCCACTCCAAGATGTATTTTTTTCCAAAAGTAGACTTTTTCTAATCATGCTTAGTATGAACTTGCATTTTAAATCTGCTGAGGAGTGTGAGATAAAAATCCAGGCAAATACATTTATCATCAAGCTTAGATGAAGTTTCTCTGAGCAAACAAGGCTTGAGACAGGCCCTTGGAAGCAGCGAAGACTCTGTACTTCCCATTAGTGTTATCTACTTTCATTGGGAGCTCTGTTAGGTTTTTTTGCTGTTTGTTTTGGGGTTTGCCAAGTTTGTGCACAAAGGAAAAGAATACGTTTGCTGACTCAGCTGTATTCTGAAGATATTTGCCTACTTACTAAGAAATTTCTCTCACTACAAGGCTTCAACCTAAAGTCCTTTCTGGAACCTCATATCATTATTTATTTTAATGCCTTGGATTAAAAAAATCACAAGACTCACCCTGTAAAAGGAAATCTTCATAGATCTTTTTATCTGTAGTCTGACATCAGTATTTTTCCTTAGATGGTGGGAATAAAAGTGGCAAGTTCTTTTCAGTTTTCACCTTGGTCAATAGGCTATTAATACATTAAATCTACTGAACATGTAAAAATTTATATGCAGAATGTCCTAGAGTTAACAATGTCAAGAATCCAAGGTTATGTCCCTTCTGAACAAAACTTCCCTCTCAGGAAGAAAGAAGTTATTGGGTTATCTGTATACTACTATGTCTATCTATATGTATCTGTCAGCTAAATTTAGGTTGATGTCAGTTTATCTGCCAGAGATACTTCTGCAATACCTGTTGCTGTAAACTCACAGAATCACAGAAGGGCTGAGATCAGAAGGGACCTCTGGAGGTCACCTGGTCCAACCCCCTGCTCAAGCACGGTCACCTACAGCCAGTTGCCCAGGATCATGTCTAGATGTTTTTTAAATGTCTCCAAGAATGGAGACTCCGCAGCCTCTCTGGGCAACCTGTGCCAGTGCTCGGTGACCCTCACAGTGAAAAGCATTTCCTGATGTTCTGAAAGCCTCCTGTGCTTCAGTTTGTTCCCATTGCCTCTGGCCCTACAATATTACCCTTTCTATTACATGCAGTTAAAAACACAGTGTTGTCACCACAAGCAGGATTTCCTTAGTTTTGTCAAACCCTTAAAAATAATTTCTTCATTCGTATGATCCTGTTTTGTTCTAAAGAACTATCATAACGTATAGATAATACATAACTGTTAAAACCAAGAAACAAGACCTACTGTGTTTCTGTTGGCAACCTAGTGGCTTACATTAGAACAGGTAGCACAGTTGCTCTGGGCCTTGGTCAGTCCCTCTGTGTGCCCAGTCTTTTGTTCCAGTTGCTTCTCAGGCTTTACAAGCCTCCCTCGTCTGCTTTAATGACAGGGTGGCCAGCTTCATTTTCCTGAGTGCCTGCTAGTTCCTTGGGCTCCTTGGCATCAGGAACAAGTGCTGCTCTGTTTGTCTTGCAGTCCCACGAGGCCATAGCATTCCTTGGCTAGTTCTTTCTACCTCCTTTCCTTTTGCTTCCATGTTTGATCATACTCAGCAGGGAATGATAAGGCTCTTTGGTTAGACAACTGAATGTCCCTGCGTTTGATCCCCAAGAGGTTACAATAGCCACATGAATGGGGTTTATGGGTCATTGGCCTGATCTCTTGAGATAGCTAGATGAGATCTTGGTCTTTGTGCCTTAGGCAAGCAACTGCATTTATTTTCTTAATTCCATCCTAGAGAAATCTGAGTCTCATGGAAGCAAGAGCTCCATTAAGTATATTATTAGATAAGGAAACTGAAAACATAAAAGGAACTGATTCAGTCACAAGGTCAGTGCAGCTACTTCAAAGAGTAGTATGAAAAGAGTTTCGAGCTCCTTACTTGCCATCCAGACACTTGCAGATAATGCGTAATTATTGTCTAAAGCAGCAGACAGCTAGGTTATCAATCTTCCTCTTATCGGGCAGGGACATATTGTGGGTTCCTTGCCAGACTTTTCTGATGACTTTAGTTATTTACATACTAACTCTTTGGAGTTTCAATGGGCTGTTCCAAGAGGAAGTTTTTTGGATTACAGTGAAAAGGCTTGCATTCCTTTTCTCCAAAATATCAATATTATGAATCCTTACATGATAACATAGACCACTTATAACACATCATCAAATCAACAAAGGCAAACTTTTTAAATAACCAATGCATTATTCTCTCAGGAATTCTTAGCTGGGTGGAATCCCTGCCATAGATCAGGCTGCATCAATTAATATAGAGAAATGTATTGGCTCTCTAGGAAGGAAGACAAGATTCAAAGGACAGGACAATATCCAAGAAGCAAGACCTGACTGTATCACAGATGTCATGAGGGGATCAGCATGGACATCAGTTAGTGGAATGGGAGCACAGTAACTCAGGGTGAATTCATGCTCAAAGTACTTCTGTACTATACCCCATCACTTTGCTTCCTGTAAGACGTGTCACTTTTGCCTCAAAGCCTTTCTTTTTTAATGGTATTAGGTATAATGTTTGAAAAAGTCATGGTAATGGCACACAGATCATTTTGAATACACAGTACACACTTGTGCTGCAGAACCAAGAATGACAAGGTGTGAGGGCAGTTTCTTCTGAGCTTTTTTACCTTCCTCAAATATTTACGATATCTTCTGTTAAAACCATTTTAGTTTTCTCCAATTTATTTATTTAACTATGTGTCTTTACCCACCAGATTTTTTTTCCTTTCTCTTTAAGCTTGGCTAGGGTCGTGGAGCAAGAGGAAAGTAACTAGCTAATACTTTTCTCTTGTCCCAAAAAAGAGATGTAGAGAACTTATTGTTGGCCTCACAAATGGGATCATTTCTGAGAACAAAACACTGCAGTCAGGGAACAGAAAGTCCCTGGAAAGTGCTTGCACTCTTCAAAAACTGCAAAAAGATAACCAAGTTTGCAGAGCCTTGATCTCTGTCAGGCGGTGTGACTTCACAGGGATCCCAGTAGAGTTATTTGAGTAAAGTAGGTCTGCAATTTTCAAAGTGGAATGTAAAATTACTCCCTTTTCTTCCTGATGCATGTATTAGATTGAGTATGATCAGACAAAGAGGAATACTGATCTTTGATTACTTGTTAATCTTTGATTATTCAACACACAATTCACTTCCATGGTCTATTGTTCCACTGCTGTTAGCAGACAGCCCCTTTTTAAGCCTCGCCTAGCAAATTCTGAGTCTCTCTAATCTTCCTGGTTCTTTTGGTAATTTAGTTTGCTTTGTCACGCTTGCTGCCCTGATTGACTTTCATTTTGTAGTTTGTGTCTTGGCAATTCCCTTCTGGTTTTGGTATCTCAGTAGTCTTTGAGTCATGGTGTTGAACTGTACTGATACACTGCAAATTCTGGTCAAAACGGAAGTATGTGACGGTGAAATATGCTGGAGGTACTCTGATAACATTGATGTCAATAGCAGGAAAGTGAATCCATTCAAATTATCAAGTGTATACAATTGTTGGTATCCCTGGGGGGCTGTGGAGGGCCAGTTACGAATTTATTTAGGTGGGATTTTTTTCCTTCTTTCTGTGCTAGAAGTTTCTTCGTTTTTTTAGTTTGGTCTCCTGTGGTGGTGCTTCATAGCAGAATAAAGAAAACCACATGAAACACTAAAAGGAGTTAACTGCTTAAATGTTTCTCATTTTTTTCTGAAAAAAAAATAAGTTTTATCTAGATTAATTATTCTTTTGTTGAGTTTCAGCCTAATGTAATCTTAATCCCCAGAGGCATTCAGCTTTGGAAAGGGTCCTTTATAATAATAACTGTGACAAACTAAAAAATAATTTTCCAGTTTACTGTATTTTTCTACTTAATTAGCATGACAAAAATAAAAAGGGAACCACTAATGAAAGTGGACATAGAGATGCACTTTCTACCTTCAAAGTGATGTATAGTAGTTAGGCCCCCTGAATTCAATTATCTGTAAAGAGTATTCATGCACAGATTGTGGCTTCTGTGCTTGTCTCTGATAATTTAGCTGCAATCTGATGCAACAGTAATGATTTTGTTTTATTTTTTGGCTCCTTGTTCCCTCTAAAGTGTTTGCTGTTCCCATAGGAGCCCTTTCTCTTTACAAACTGAACAGTTATTTGGTTGTTGACCCTGCCACTGATTTGTGGAGTAACAGGATGATTAAGTGTATTGGCAGAGTGCCTCATTTACCTACTGATAGGCAACAAATCCTTTGTCTCATTTCTTTTTTATGATTTTTCGTCTCTTCTCTTTTATAATTCACTGAGCTCATATTAGCAATTGACCTGCAATGTGGAAATGCAGGCGTGTTTCACGATGACTTTGGGCAAACAAAAGGATCATCAGTATACGCAAGAGCGAATCAATTTTTCCATTCTCTGTGAGAATAAAATAACCGGTTTGAGGCATCTCAATTTGAGCATTCCTGAAATCCGCACAGCGCAGCGTAATTGCTTGCAGAGACTTGTCCTAATTGGCAGCTTAAGGAAAGAGACACAGACAGTTCTTACCACCTTCCACTTGGGAAGTTCTCTGGAGACTGTTGGAACAATTAATAGACATTTCTGTCTTTCTGCCTGAGGCACACGACTTTAAAACGCAGATGAAATGATAGCAAATCACACATTGAGGAGTCTGTGAACTTTTCCCAAAGTGGATGGTGTTCTCTGGAAAAGGGGAGCTGGGGGAGGAGAGGAATGTGCAGAGGAGATGTTTCATACATACTTTTCTTTCTTTCCCCTGTTGTTTTATGTATGTGTGCATATATGCGCCTGTAAAACATTATATCTGGATTTTTCCCCTGTGAAAACTTTGGAGCTGTAGTTTTTACTGTTGTGATTGAATTAATTGGTTCATTACGGATGCTGAAGGCTTGCATGTCGTTTATTCAGTAAGGGGGTTTCTATTTTCTCTTTTTTTCATACTGAGTTATTTCAGTGTTTCTCCTCCAACATCTTCTGCTCTCTCTCGGGTTAGAAAATACCATTTTTAATTTATTTCTTTTAGACCTTTGTTTTGGAACAGATAATGAAAATAATACAACCCAAAAAGTCTGTTGTAAACCTGGGTTTCATAAACGAGTGCTTGTGTTTTCCCTTGGTAGCTGACTAAAAAAAACTAATGGAAAACTGTTTACTGAAGTTTTAATATGGAGGTTTTTATAATAAAGCAAATAATCTATAAGAACATTTTAGAATCTCTCTGGTATTGAATAAACTTAAGTAAGATTTATTTTTTTTACAAAACAAACACTGCCCCTGATTCCCCATGGAACCTGTATTGGAGGCGCTACGTCTGTGATGTACTTTTGCAATGAACAACAGCATCTTTCAGTATCCTGTCTGCTAGCTTGAACTCTCACCTCAGCCAGAGAGACTCACTCTTTTCTCAAGGTGGTCTCACCGCTACCATGAAGTCTCACCCCAGCAGGCACCTTGTAATCACAGCAAACACAGCGGAGGCCTCCCCTGGGAGAGGTGTAGAAAATACAGCCGTGGGAGTTTTTGAGTGCAAAGGGCTATTGCTCTGGGTACTCCTAGCTGCAGGTGAGAGGGTGTTTAACTGGCAGGTAGATGTATGTTTTTTTTAAAACAGGAAGCTTAGAAAGATTAATTTGGTGTTTTCATAGCATCCTTTATATTTAATACCCCATTAAAATCAAGGTATAGGAAAGAAATTATTTTTCAGTAGATACTTTCAATTAAACTCACTGGTCCTTAAGATGTCTTTTACTTTTCTATCTGATGATCATCCTATATGCTGGTTCTGAGAAGAGACTGGAGGGAAGAGTATAGAATAAAATCAATCAAGAATCCTGCTACACTTCCCTCACAAGCTATTTGCTCTGCTACAGAGGATGATGGCGCATTTGCATTTTAGACATATTACATTACTCTGCTCAGCGATGCTGAGAACGCTGTGTCCCATTTACCTGATTTGAAAGCTTATCGTAACCATTATCACTTTTGTCTACAGCAAAGTCCAGCCAGCTGGCTTTTGTTTTGCGTAGTTACAACAGACGAGAAATAATAAAATCATACTCTTTAAATGATGGTTTCTTTTTCTTTTTCCCAGTTTCCCCTGAATGACATCACCTGGAATGAATATGCACTCCAGATATTGCAAAATCGCAGCCCTTGTCCGTCTCTGTGTCTACTGTTCTTACCATAAAATACATTCTGGCATTCAGGGCCCCTCTCTCTAGTTTAAACAGATGCTGGCTTTTAAAGTGAGCGCCTCGACTGTGGTAGGTAGAGGCCATTTGCAGAGGTTAAGCGCAGTGTGCTGACAGTGAGCATGCTTACCTTTTTCTAATGCTTTATTTCACAGAATTTGTCTTTACTCCTTCTGTTTATGGAGGAATGCCATTGCGATGTAACTCTTCTTTAAGGTGTCAACTAACTGTTCTTCAAGAAAGGTTTGTCAAAAGAGAAGGGTCATCATGATCTTAAAATCCTAAGGCTTATTATCATAGTTTCTGAAATATTTGAAGTATTTCAAAGGCTAAGGGCTTCCGGCACTTTGTCCTCACCTTTCAGGCACGATCGCAAGATAAGCATCCATGCCATAGCACTGAAAGGAGGGAGAAGCTCTGCTTCAATAAATTCCTTTCAGCTATCAGTACAAGGAGCATGACTGTGAACTTTATGAAAATGCCGGAGAAGAGTTCAGGATGTGGGAAGGAATATATGCCTAGTAGGTGGCTTGAAGTGGGCTGTGGCAAGACCTGTACATCCTGCAGGTGTCCAAACATCTTGAATTTGGCAATATTCATAGATTTTAAAACCACAAGGTCACAGTTTTGCTCTTTCTTACGTTTTTTTTCCGACTTCTGGAGCTAACAGTGGAATGAAGAAGAGGGATAGGTGCTGGGAACCCCAAGTTGTGCAGCACTGGATGGTCCTCCTAGTCACAGCACGCTGCGCAGATCCTATCCATAGAGAGGTTCACTGGCATGATAGTCTTTAGAGCTCTTAGAGGATTTTCTTAGAAGTAAACAACTCTATTCATCATTTCTACTGTCAAACAAAAAGGATGTTCACAGGAGAACACGCTGCTTTGCTTTGGGATAAAGGCAAGGACGTGCCAGTGGTGTCGTGATCAGCTGCTGAGTGGGAGATGCCTACAGGCTTCTCCGATACGGTCAGCTGCTGGGTTTGTCCTGCAGCCACGCGGTACGTGCGGTGTGGCAGCACAGGTCTGCACCTCTTTCAGGTCAACTCTTATGTGAATCTCCAACTCCTCAATGTATGATAATCTTCCGGTTAGGACCGCTACAGGTGCCAAAACCAGACATATAGTTGTCTTCATTTTCCTTCTGAAGAAGTTGGCAATCACAAGAGAAATTATGACAGCATTTTCGTGTTTTTAGCCTGAATAGTTCTTATGGTAATAACAAATAAATACTCAGGCCTCTTGAACGTGTTTTGTAATACATGTTTTTGTAATATAAATTTTGTTGGTTTAGCAGTGAACAAGCATCATTAGGTGTTGCATAGGAAATGCTGATGCAAAGCAAGTGGTCTGCAGACTTGGGCTGTAAAAATGTAACCAGGTGTGCTAGGAGTAAAATCAATTCATCATTTAATTTCTCTGCCACCATAAAAAATTAGTGCAAATTTCCAAATCAAGTGGTTGCCTAGCATCATAAATGCAATTATTTCCCCTCTTTTGAGTTTGCATCTACATGCTTCTGCTACCCCTTGCTCTGAATCTGTTATAACCTCAGATGCCTTGCTTTCTGAAGTAGATTTCTCACTTTCTTCCTCACGCTCTCCCATGTGTCTTTACAGTGGTCAGTGTATATCCGTGCTGCTGTCCGCAAAGAAAAAGGATTGCCAATCCTGGTGGAACTGCTTCGAATAGACAATGACCGGGTGGTATGTGCAGTTGCTACAGCTTTACGAAACATGGCCCTAGATGTCAGAAATAAGGAGTTAATAGGTATGTTCTTTCCAAACAATCTATATATTTTGTGGGTTTGGGTTGGTTTTTTTTCCATCTTGCAGTAGAATGAGCACAATGAAAACAATTATTCTCACATTTCTAGTATAATTTCTTTAATTCTTTCTCTAATGTGTCATATTCACATTTTATGTGACAGCTTAGTGCTATGTTGCAAGGAATTGTTAAATTAATTAAACATCATGCGGTGTTTCATGATCTGTCATACTGTAATCTCCAGAAGAAAAGCAATGGGTTTGTTCTGCATTAGCACTTCATTCCTAGGCTGGCAGTAGCGCTTGCGTCTTCCACATGGAGGATCTGAGCAGAGCAGCCACTCCTGATCCTCACATTATCTATTACAAGTAATTTGAGGGTCATAAAGTGACAAATCATAAAGATTTTAAGATGGTTTTGTGAATTTACTGGGCAGATTAGTAGCTCCAGCAAGAGAACTGGGAGATAGAGGTGGTTAAGGAAGAGGACAATAATGTACCTAAATCATTGTTGCCTCTGAATTCTGATGGTATGGTAAGCAAACATCTTAGGGTTTGGGTGGTCTTTTTATTTTGTTTAGGTTTTTTGATAGGGATTTTTAGCTGAAATTCATCCAAACACTGTGGATCGTTGAACTTTTATTTTCATGTTCTGTCTTTGAAAAATAATCACTTCCTTGATTTCAAACCATTTCAACAGTCATGACAAAATTATTTGTACTTCTTCTGTACATTAAAAGCATATTTTTTATTCATTTTTGCTAACTTGTTAATTTGTTATCATTACAGCATACCTCTCCTCCTCTGCTTTTAGTTACAGAATTCCACAAATAGATACTTTGATCATAGTGTTTTATTATTTGTATCCAGTGCTATCTCAGGCTTAGTGCTTCATTACGGCAGCGCTCTGCAAGTTGTTAAAACAAGGCAGTCACTCCCCTCACATATTGTATGAACTAGTGAGACTTCACTGATAAAATGTTGTAAAGCCAGTAGAGGTAGAGATTGGTGAGTAATGTGAACCTGCTGTGATTGCCCAGGGATTGAACTCAAGACTGATGCTTTACCTACAAGACCAGCCTGCCTGTACAGCTTTTGCTTGTGTTGTAGTTGATAAAACTGGCATGAAATCAGATTTGTTTGATGTATTGTGTTCAGCTTTCAGGAAGCAGGATGCTGCATGTGTGTTCCTAGTGTTTTTTTCTTGTTTTCTAGGAACGTAAAAGTGGAAATTACTGCTGAAGCAATTATATCAGGCTATCTAATATGAATTAATAACAGACCTTTTTTTTGTGTGTGTGTGTCTCATGATCCCCCTAGATTCGAAGGGGGACGGGGATGTAACTGGGCTCACTAGAGAGGCACCTGGGGATAGTAGCCTGGCACTTGTGGGGCAGCGTGCCAGTGTTTTTGAGATTCAGAAAGCCTACCGCTCCTTAAGGGCAAAAACTACATGCCCAGCTGCCTCTCTGAAATGCTTGTACACCAGTGCATGCAGCATGGGGAACAAACGGGAAGAGCTGGAGATCTGTGTGTGGTCACAGGGCCATGATCTCATAGCAGTTACTGAGACATGGTGGGATCGCTCACAAGACTGGAATGCTGTTGTGGATGGCCGTGTGCTCTTTAGGAAAGACAGGCCAGCAAGGCAAGATGATGGAGTTGCTCTTTATGTGAGAGAACAACTGGGATGTATCGAGCTTTCCCGGGGGGAGATGAAGAGAGAGTTGAGAGCTTGTGGGTTAAGATTAAAGGCCAGGCTAATAGGAGAGGCACTGTTGTGGGGTCTATTACAGGCCACCTGATCAGGATGGGGAAGTTGATGAGGCTTCTACAGACAGCTGAGAGCCGCCTCACAGTCACAGGCCTTGGGTCTCATGGGGGACTTCAACCACCCCGATACCTGCTGGGAAGGCTACACGGACGGGCATGTACAGTCCAGGAGGCTCCTCCAGAGCATTGATGATAACTTTTTGACTTGGGTCAGGGAAGTGCCAAGAAGGAGAGGTGCACTACTGGACCTGGTACTGACAAACAAAGAAGGGTTGGTGGAGGACATTAAGGTTGGGGACAGCCTTGGCTGCAGTGACCATGAGAAGACAGAGTTCAGGCTTAGGTGTAGTGGGCGTAAAAAGACAAGTGGGGTTGCAACCTTGGACTTCAGGAGGCCTAACTTTGGTCTCTTCAAGAAACTGCTTGGAGAAATCCTATGGGTTAGGGCTCAGGAGGGTAGGGAGGCTCAAGAGAGCTGGTTGATGTTTGAGTATCGCTTCCTCCAAGCTCAGGATCGGTGGATCCCTCAGAGTGAGAAATTGGGCAAGGGAAGCAGGAGACCTGCATGGCTGAGCAGGGAGCTCCTGAAAAAGCTCAAGTGGAAGAAGGAAAATTACAGTATGTGGAATAAGGGACTGGCCGCTCAGGAAGATTATAAGAATGCTGTCA
>VZSF01000936.1:0-11820 GCA_013398295.1 Chionis minor | reverse complement strand
CATTCCCCGCTCCCGGCGCCCAGCCCCGGGCCGTTGCTGCCACCCAGCGGGGAACGAGCCCCGCTCCGGCCCGGCCCCGGCTCCCCCCGCCACGGGGCGGCTGCGGTTCGGGGGAACCCGCCGCGATTTGCTGCCGCTGGGACGATCCTCCTCTCAGCCGATGAGCCCTCCTCACCCAAGAAGGGGGATCGGGAGAATCCAAGGAACCCCGGGAGCTGAAATATAAACAGATTTCATAGAATAAGACTAGATCGTTAACACTAATAACACGAGAGAACCGCTATCGGTCCCGATGGCAATATAAAATACACCAGGGCTACACTCAGCCCGTTCTACCCGTAGGAAGCCGTGTGCTCCCAGCGCAGGACACCAGACGTGGGACACTGGGAGCGCTGCGGCTTCGGGAGGAGGGGAGGGCTCAGGGCTGTGGCACCGGGCAGGGAGCTCGCAGGATCGCTGCCATCAAGGGAGAGAGAGCGAGCTCCTCGGCAAACGGCCTGATTTCTATTGACTGTGCCGTTCATGGTATGAAATAACCCTGTTGGCAGCTCCGGGCAGGTGCCCGGGTCTCGCTGCGGCTCATCCCTGCGCCTGGCCAGCTCAAGAACGCGGAGACCTTGAAACCCACCTGCCATGGCTGGCTGTAAAGTCAGTATTTTCACCAATTCAGACACTAGAGACTGATAAAAGTGCAATTTTCTCAAGCATTAGAAGAGGCCTTACCACAAAGTAAATTACTGAAAGAGAAATGAATCCTGTGTCACGCAAACCAGGACGGAAGCATGAGCAGGCATGTTTGTGTGTGTCCACACACGTGTGTCGGTGTTTGCACACAGATGGGTGTCCGTGCATGCGCATGCGTGTGTGCGTGTGTGCATGTGTGTGTGCCCGTGTGCAGGCGTGTCCCAGGTGTGCGTGTGGGCAAGGACAGGGTGTAGGGCAGCTGGGTGTGTGAGGGGCCGGTGCAGCCGGTGTGTGTGCACCAGAGCGTGCGCCTGTGGGTGCCGGGGTGCTGGGGTGCCGGGGTGCTGGCAGCGGCTCTGCGGGCAGACAGCGCGAGCAGGGGCTTGGCCCAGCGGCACTGGGGGTGTGGGCCTGTCCCCAGCTCCTGGCTCGGCCGCAGGGGCTCGGGCAGGGCAAGCGTGAGCCCGGCACACAAGAGCAGGCAGCAGGGATGGCTCTGGGCAGCGCCGGCACCTCCGCTGCGGCCGGGACGGGCAGCCAGGACACACTCCCGCTGCGCCGGGCAGTTTTATCCTCTGGTTTTTGGCTGTTTCCTGGGGCATTCCAGGGTGGCTCTTGCAAGAAACAGAGCCAGAAGCTGCGGGGACACGCGCTGCCTGGCCCAGCACATCACGATGGGAAACACGGGAGAGGCAGCCCAGCTCCAGCTGCTGCCGAGCTGCGCGCCTGCTCCCGAGCACACGGCTCTGCGGGTGCCAAGAAATCCTCGCTCACGCTCCAGGCTGCCGGTAATCGATGGCAGGGCTGAATGGTATTTACCGAAAGCCTTTTCCCTTTGGCCACATGCACCTGCCACCCAGCCGCAGGCGCGAGGCACGGAGAGGGCAGTGTCTCCTGCTCAACGCTCCGCCCTGGGCACGGAAGCGCTCCAAGGTGCCCCACTCCAAACCACCCTCCCCGATCTTGCCTGTAAGCTGCTACCGCACTGGGCGACCTCCATCACGGCCTGCCCCACCAGCAGCAGAGGCGGAGGCAGCATTAACTGTGCCTGCCAGCCCTGGTCCAGTCCCCAGTTGAAGGTCCCAGCTCACCACACTGCCTGCAACTGGGAGCCCCAGGTGAGACGGGTGGGCAGGTGCCAGCCAAAGGACAGCTTCTCCCAGAAGGATCTGCAAACGCGTGCCAGGCTGGGGACAGAGCGCAGGTCCACCATGTGGGTGTCACTGGAGCGCAGCCGGTCCCACAGCAGCTCTGTGACTGGATGCAGGGTCACGGGGTGCAGCATCCCCATGGCACGCTCCAGAAGGAGCTCAGCATGAGGGTCCCTTTCCATCCCGCTGCTTCCTCTCCCAGGGCGTGCGCCGTGGTGGCACAGCCAAGGGGGTGGCAGCAAGCTCCTGGTGCCAGCCACGACTGTGGGCATCTCCAAGGTGGGAGTCTCCCCCGGCACAGATCAGGGACACGGCACGTTCACCTCCTCCCCAAAGGCAGCATGTGGAGGTCCCTGCCACCGGAGTCATTCATTAGTACAACTCACTCTCTGTATAACTTCTGGTGGCTGTTCACCCTTGCTGCTCTGGGACCTCCCTGACCACCCCCCGGTGCAGCCAGGTGAGGTCCCACGGCCCCATCCCGCCAGCCGCATTGTCCCCCGCCACCCGGCCCAGCGTGCAGGGACCCAGAGGCAACGGCTCTGCTTTCCCTGGCCAGGCTGTGAGCAGGACCGTCCCCACGGATCCGCATCACCTGGGGACATTCCGGTGGGCAGCTGGAGCCACAGGTCCCCATTTGAGCCCCCGCACCCAGAACAGGCTTAGCTCCTCCCAGGCATGCCCATGATTTGGACAGCCTCCATCTTCATCCTCTGACCATGGAAAAGCTTGTCAAGAATGAGACTTTGTCCATCAATTTTGGCAATGATTGGACAAGCATTGAGCATGATTAAATTAGTTTCTGCACTCAATTGAACATAATGCAACTTCATTCATATTAATAAAGCCCTGATCTCCATGGTCACTCAAATGAGTGTCTTAGGTGGGGATTTATAGTGTGGCAGCTCCTGGCAGTGCCACAGCTGGGCAACCCATCACCAGGGTTAATTAAAGGCAGAATTAGAAATTATAACCATGGCTGTGCTGCTTCTGTCTTTTTGATGAGTTATAATATCTGCCATAAATTAAAAAGGGTAGGGAAGAAACGATCCCATAACTGCAGGGGCTTTCCAGGGAAGTGAATTGCTTTGCAGGGATTATCTTGAATTCCCTGTTTTTGGAAGCACCACTGCTATGTCACAGGAGGAACAGTGAGGGACAGGGGCACTCACCAGCCCCGGGACAAGGCAGGCAGAGGATTCCTTGGGGATGAGCGGGTCTGGAGCAAACACCAGTTCCTGGCTGGTGCCAGCACTCCAGGAGCAGCGGCCAGGCAGATGGCTGGACGAGAGTTCAGCTGCCAGGAGCGGCCAGGGGACCTGGCTTCCAATGTCCCTCGCTGTGTCATGGTGGCAAGCTGGAGACCCGTGGCATGAATGACATCTGGGGACATGTAGCCGTGAGTGGGGGGTCCCTGTAACCCTAGGGGCAAAGGAGGTTGGATGGTGGGATGGGTCTTCCATGGGACTCGTGGCTGCCCCAGGGTTTGGCCCAAGGGTCTGGTGCTGAGGTGGCCCATGCTGGGCATGCAAGACCTGAAGTCAACCCGAGGCAAGTAGTCTGCACCCAGCCCAGGCACCAGCACCGGGAAAGCCTTGGTCCTGCCACGTCTGCCCCGAAAACCCCCGTTAGCCTCAGCGATGCGACCCCCTGCGACACCCAGTCCTCTCCCCACGGGCAGTGCTGCAGCAGGGGCTGGCTTGTTCTCCCGCAGGCAGCTGAAACCTGCTGCCGGGTGGCAGATCTGAGCACGGGGAATTTACCGTCCCCAGCCTCTGAGCCATTCCTCCCTGACCCATTCCTGTCCCCATCCCTGTCCCCTCTCCATGGGGGTTCCACATCAGCACCTGGGAAATCAGACACTTTTAACAGCCCATAGCTCACCCTCCTTCCTCTTGTTTTATGGCTGCAGGGAAACGAGGCAGAAAGCCTGTGCTGGAGGGCTAACACAGCCCCCGGGGCTGGGACAGGGGTGGGCCGTGGGGGAAGTCCCCGTCGCTGGTCAGGCAGCGCTGCCTGGTGCTGCCCGGGGCTGGATGGTTGGTGTGGGGCTGGCACCAGTGGGGAGGGGGCGAGTCCACGGGATTTCAGCAGGTACCTGGGCTCAGTGCGGTGGCTGTGGCCGTTTCAGCTGCCCCTGCACAGGTGGTGCCCCAACCCGTGGTCACCTTCTTCACCAGAAGCAGGGGGTGCTGCCATGCCAGCTGCCTGCTTGGCTGCACCAGGCGCCCGTGCCGCTGGCCGGGCAGGTCCCTGTGCCGGGGGATTACCTCCCTCGCGTGCACCGGCATGCACAGCCCTTTCCTAACGTGCAGTCCCCGCAGGGCCGAGTAGCTCCTACCGCTTCCCAGCTGTGCAAACAAGTGCCTTCCTGCGCAGCATTAGCCCTGCCGCAGGAGACGCTGCCTGCTCGGGTCGGCGTTGGCTGCAGCCGCCTCCAATCCACCCTTCGGAAACCTGGTGAGCTTTGGAAATGGAGACTGTTGCCTCCTGCACCTCGCCCCACGCCTCAGGCCCACACGGGCAAGGCTGGGGGGCATTTGGGCTACCGCTTTGGGGAGCTTTTCTGCCTGTGCCCCCCCACTGCGCTGGCTCTGCAGAGCAGGCAGGAAGCGCCTCGAGCCACCTTTGTGCACCTGCCACCCCCTGGCACTGCGCTCCATCACCGGTCCCGAGCCAACCCCCAGCACTGCGCTCCATCACCGGACCCAAGCCCCCCCCCGGCACTGCGCTCCATCACCGGACCCAAGCCAACCCCCGGCACTGCGCTCTGTCACCGGACCCGAGCCAACCCCCGGCACTGCGCTCCATCACCGGACCCGAGCCACCCCCCGGCACTGCGCTCTGTCACCGGACCCGAGCCACTCGGCACCGACTCTGGCACCTCCCTCCTCTTAGGGACAGGGAAGACAAGGGACGTTGGAAGCGTGGAGGAAGCAGATATCCAGCAGCTGGCATCATTCTCTGATGCCTGAGTGAACCTGCAAAGCGCTGAGCTGCGCTTGGGGGATTGGAGAGGATGGGAAATAAGGCTGCAATGCCTGAAAAGAGCAGAGAAACTGGAGCACCTTTTACTGCTGAAGTCTGGGCTCCCAAAAGGGTGGGAGAAATCCTCATCAGGCACTCTGGAGAGGACACACTGGGGCAGGGTGTGCAAGGCTCCCAAAACAGCTCTCCTCTCCTCCCCCAGGTACCCTGTGCCAAGTCTTCCCCTTTTGCATGCGCTGCGGTGCAGGGACCCCGGGCAGGCGTGCGGCTCCTCTCCCTGCAGAGCTGGTCCCTGCATCTGGGCTGGCAAGAAGGGTCAGCTGGACCTTCCCAGTGGTCCCTCACCCTCCGCCAGCTGCCCGACACCATGGGTGTGGGCCAAATCGCGGCACTGCTCCTTGGGACACTGCGACAGACACCAGGGGCAAGGAGGTTTTCAAGGCTGCCTGACTCCCGCGTGCCCGCAGCAGGGATTTAAAGGCACGTGTAGGAGGCTGGGCAGGGGAAATGTGCTGGAGAAGCTGCCTGAGCGGGGTAGTATCCCCAAAAAACTCTCCAGACAAGGCTCAGAGAATGAAGACCTGCTTGGTACCCCACCAGGATGAGGCAGGAGATGCCCAACATGTTCTAGGGCCACTCCAGACTTAATACATCTGCAGCCCTCTGTGTTCCCACCACGTGGCCATTCAGCCGCAGGATGAGTCCGGAGGGGGATATATCCCCTGTGCCTCCAGCAACACCCGAGAGGGCCCAGCCAGAGGACAGGGACATCAGCGTCAGTTCTGCAGTTACACCAGCGAGTGGATTTATCTGCAGCGCCAGCAGTTGCTAGGCAATAGCATGTCAGGATAATGCCACCACTGCTGCTCCGAGATGGCGAAGGAGGTGGCAGGGCGGGTGCGCTGGCATCCCCCGGGGCATCCCCTGCACGCCCTGCTCCCCCTTCCCTGGGAGCGCTGGGTGCGATGGCCTTCAGCCGGCCCCGGAGGCTTTTCTGAGACCATTTCCCTGTGAAGAGAAGCTGTGACCTGGCATGTCCGTGGGAGCCAAGGTCAGGGCACTTCTCTGCTTCCCTCAGAGAGGTCCTGTAAGACCTTTTCTTTGCTGGTGCTCCCAGGGTCTCCAGATGGTGAGCTCACATCAGCCACAGAGACCCAAGAGAATGCCCAGACACGCTCCATGCCCGCCTCGTCCACGCAGGGTCTGCACGATGCCTGTCCAGGTGCTGGGACTTGCTGCCCCGTATCATGAGCGGCTGCTTTCAAGTCGGGGGTAGAGAATGAAGTCTTCAGCCTTCTCCTGCCTTGCGCCAACATGTTGCATGGAACTACGAGGTCAGGATGGGCCCTGTGGACCTGGCTCATCCTCTGCCAGCAGATACGAGGAGAAACAACAGCACTGACGGGGCTGTCCAACAGGTTATTACGACGCTGCCTCTCAGTGTGTACAAACCTCCTTCTACCTGGGCCTTTCTATCTAGACAAGGGTTTTCCCCCGGCAAGGGCTGGAAAGATGAATTCACAGCCAAAAGCATTGCTCATAATTCAAAATGCTCAAAACTGGAGTTTATTGCCATGGGGAAATAGCTATCAAGTCCCAAGGGAAAGACATAAATGTCTTGCTGAATATTTGTACATTCTTCCAAATGCCACCAAAAATAAGACATTCCTGGTACTTGCCGTGACTGCCAAAAAGGACCGGAGAAGGGAGAAGCCCCGCAGAGAGGAGAGGATGAGGAGGGGAAGTGCACACGAGGGTGTGCATGTGTGTGGGCACGCATGTGCCTGGGAGCAGCTCGGGGCTCGCGGCGTTTGCGCTCCCCTCCAGACCACGGATGTGGGGAGAGGGGACGGCTCCCACCACCTCCTGCGTCCCCCACAACACCTCAGCTGACCCAGGGTGATCCCAGTATGGCCTAGCATCCCTGTGTTCCACGCCCCCCCCACACCTCCCAAACCCCAGCGATGCCCCACGTCCTCTTTGTCCCACCTGCCAGCTGGGCAAAGGCCACCATCTCCTGCCCACTGCGTGGGGTTTGTTTCACCTGGAGCAGGCCAAGGGGAGACGCGGTGACATTCCTAAAGCATGGAAATGCCGGCAGGCGAGAGGGAGGGAGGCACATGGGAGCAAGGCAGGGACTGCAGGCTGGACACGGAGGCAGAGGGTGAGTAACTGGGAAGCTCTGGGCACAGGAGAGAGGCACCTTCCTGTGGATGGCAGGAGGTCCCTCCCTCCTGCAGAGCCCCTGCAGAGTGGCTTGTCACCCGCAGGCACCCCGGGAAGTGCTTTTCACTGCGGTATGACATCTCTAATTGCAGCCACAGACTTTATACCCCCAGCAGAAGCAATTCTTTCTCACCAGAGGAAAGCGCAGCCTATTTTACATTTCCAAAAACCGCTGAAGACTGCCCAAACAGCCAGTGTGGCTTCGTCCCTGCTCGGCCTCTGGGCAAAACCTCGCCTGGCGTTCTCAGAGGCTGCCCCACTTTCAGGCCACAGTTGGCCAACTCCAAAACCTGATTTCCAGACCGGCGGAGCGGCACGGAGCTGTGCCCCATTGCCTGCCCTCAGCTTGCCCCGTGCTCTGCCAGACTGGCCAGCAGCACACCCCCAGGGGGCCCAAATTATTTCAAGCTCCTCCCTGCCCCCACAGTGTATCTCTGAAGCTCCTACCACCCTTTTTCTGTGCGTCGCACAGAGCCTGAGGGCAGTCCAACGATGCCAGGGGGTGCTGGCCCCAGCAGGCGCAGCACCAGGTTGCCGTGCTGTGGCTTTACCCCCTCGCTGCGAGGCTTCGCTCCCAGGCTTGCACCAACCCCCCTGGGAAAGCCAGTTTGACTTTAACCCCTTCCAAATGAGCTGAAAAGTCTCGCACTGAAGTAACCCGCCGCCCTCTGGCCCAGCTGGAAGAGCCCTTCGAGTGCCGCGTTCAGCCCAGGGGTCGCTCCCCGGGACGGTGCAAGTCCCCACGCCGGAGGAAGGGCAGCGCGTGGAAACCCACGTGCCAAGGAGGTCCGCGGCCGGGGCCTGTCAGGGCATTTTACATGATTTGCTGGAGTGTTACACAAAGAGGAAAACATCCGCGAGGCTGGCAGCGGCTGCGTGACTCACCATCACCAGGGAGGAAGGGCTCCCGCACCGCCAGTGCCGGCAGCTGCTGCGGCTGCGTTAGCCCATGGTGGGAGCGCTGCGTCCCAGCAAAACCAAAACCCAGCCCTGTCAGAGCACGGTCTGGGTGCTGGGGGAAGCACAGCTCGCAGGTCCCCAGAGGAGGAGCAGCAACTCTGCTTTCTGCTGGCCCAGCCTCGGGAATGGCAGGGCTGTGCCGCGGATGCCGAGCTCCCAAAGCCAGGAGAAGAGGAGGTGTCTGGATAGTAGATTTGCAGGGTGAGGGCAGAGGAGGTGACCTGGGCTCGGAAAGGCTGGGTGTGGGAAAAGCTCCAGAAAAGCTTGGCAAGGGGAAAGTTTGGGGATTATTTATTTTTTTCCCCTGCAAAGTCCTGGTTTCTCACCATCTGGATTGCTGCCTTCAGGAGAGCGGGCACGAGGACGGTGGGGCAGGGTCCTCTCTCTGGACTCGCCCCATCCCTGCCTGACCCCTTCCCCACCAGCGCAGCTGGGTTTCAGGAGAGCATGGGCTTGACGGGACCCTCCCAAAACAGGGTGGGAGCAGCTGGGGGCACCCCCAGCCCCACTCGTCTGCCACTGCAGCGCGGGGGTGAGGCAGAGGTGGGTCCCAGAGGGGAGCTGCGCCAGCCCCGTGGCCCCAGCCAAAGGGGAAAGGGCTGTGCGGGTACTCCGGGAAGCTGCCCCACGCACCACGACCAGCAGCTCCGGGACGTGTCATCCCCCTGGATGGAGGAGACCCCTTGCCGGGAAACAGACGCCAGCTGGGTCCCCGTCCCTCCGCACGTGGCTCTGGCTCTGTCCGCAGCTGCGGAGCAGGGCCCAGGCAGGAGGGCAGAGCTATGGTCACCCAGCCCTGGCAGCTTCCCAAAATCTCCTGGGGGGCCTGCAGAGCTCGAGACATGGCACCTGCTTGCAGGACACCAGGAAAAGCAGGACGAGGTGGGCCAGCTGCTCGCCAGGTCCCCACACTGGGTACAAGGACACAGGCAGCAACACCCCCCGTCCCACCACAGCGTTCACGGTCCTGCTCAGGCAGGAGGGGGGACGGGCCCCCTCTCCCTGGCCACACGTCCCCCCCCAGGCTGCCCACCCCGTCCCCCCCGTGGCTGGCGGCTGACGTCAGGCAGCAGATGCCTCCTGTGCCCGGCCGCCTGGAGTGGGGGTGGCACCGGCGGGGGCCTGCAAATATCACGGCTGCTGACGGCGCTGGTTATTCTTAGCACCCCGCAGAGGCGCAGGGGGGTCCGCCTGGCAGCGTGGCCGGGAACCGGCAGGCTCCCCTGGAGCAGATGGCCCGGCTACATAAACCGGCTCCCTCCAAGGCACCACGGGGGAAGGGATGGGGAAAGCGGCAGGGCCACATGGAGCCCGGAGCCCTGCCTGGTGCCGACCCCGCCGCAGCAGGGATCTGCGAGGAGAGGGGGTGGCTCTGGAGACACCCTGAGAGCAGGATGGGGCGCGATCTCCTCTCCCAGGCCCCGCCGGGCAGGGTTGCCCCAGCGCGTGCTGCGGGGCTGCGGCTGCGGGGCCTGGACAGACCCTGCGGCTCCCAGACGGGCGGCTCGTGGCTGGGTGTCCCCCTCACCCCTCCGGCTTATCGTCCCGCTGGGGGCTGGGGCCGGGTGCAGGCTGCCTCGCTCGGCGCGGGGTGGGTGGGTGCCCTTGAGGAAAGCAGGTGTGCGGAGCTGCAGGGAGAAATCAGCACTGTCCCAGTCCCGAGAACAGCAGGACCCAAAAAGGCCAGAGCTAAACATAGAAAACCTACTTTTCAGCTGTCGCCGGCATCAGCAGGGCTGGATGCCTGCTCCCGGCTGATAGCCTCGTCCCATCACGTGGCTCCAGGATCTGGGGCTTTAGGGAGCCCGTCGTGGCTTGCGAGGCTTGCGAGCAGGAACGCGGCAGCCCGCGACACGTGCCGGCAGTGGATGAGGAGCGAGGAGCCGGCGGCTGGAAGCGGCAGGGCTGGCGTGGGGCAGCCGTCCCCGTGGCGAGCGTGCTGGCCTTGGGGCTGCCGCAACCCCGGGCTCGCCGAGGGGCCAGGGGCCGGCAGCCCCGGCCGGGGGGCAGAAGGGGCCTGCGGGGGGCGGCGACCCGCACCCCGGGCTGCCTCGGGGGGGCGGCGAAGCGACCTGCCCAGAACGGCAGCGGCCCCGAACGCCCCGCCGGGACCGGCGGACAGCCAGGGGGGCGGCGGGGGGACGTGTCCTACCCCCCGTGCCCACGGGATGGCAGCAGCCTCCCGCGGCTCCCGCCGGGCGCCCGCCCCACAGCCCGCCCCACGGAGCCCGGTGTGGGGCGCAGCTCTGCCCGGGGGGGTGGCAGGGACCCCCTCCCCAGCTTGCGGGGGACGTTTTCCAGCCGGAGGGACGGAAGAGAAGAAACCTCGGCGCCCTCCTGCTCCCACGGGCCCTGGCAGCAGCGGGGTCGCCCCGGGACCCCCTCGCCAGCCCCGTGCCAGGCTGTGCCAGTGCTGCTGACACACTCCAGGGGGGGCAGATGGCCCAGGCCCGGCCCCCCGCCCCCCCCCCCCCGCGGCACTCAGCCCCTCGGCAACCACGGGACGGGGCGAGGAAGCACCTGGGCAACAGTCCCCAGCATCGCCCGTGCCACAGGCAGAGGGGACGCCCCTCCTTCAGGAATTCACCTGGCTCACGCATCACCCCGGGGCTGCCAGTCACCCCTGCCCCGCGCCTGGAGCCCCCGCTAGGGCCACCCCCGCCACCAGGGCCGAATCCTGGCCCGTCCCCGGGGCTGCTGGATTGGCACAAACTGAAGAGCGCTGCCCGGAGGTCTCCTTGGCCACTTGTAGAGCTGTTTATCTGTGGTAGACTTTGTCTTGTGCCTTCCTTGGTTACTAATGGACTGGAAAGTACTTCATCCTCATGTGATGCGAATGCATCTTCCTCCTTCTTGCCAAATAGGGAACAGAAATGTTTATTGAACGCTTCTGCCTTTTCTTTGGAGGCATTTGCCACTGCTAACATCGCCTGCAAGCACCGCTCTGCCGCTGGCATCTCTGCTGCCCTGGGGCTTGTGGTGCTTTTGCCCTGCCGGATTTTGACCTGCTTTATCTCTTATCAATTCTGTGCACTTCAGACCCGCTGCTGTCCTCTGGTTACTGCTTTCTGCAACTCCTTCTACCGATCCATTCGCAATTCCTCCATACAAACTTCCTCCCACTGCCTTCCCTCCCCTCCTGCCCCAGGTGGGCTTTCAAAAGCCTGCCCGCTCCTTCCCCCCCCCCCCCCCCCGGGCAGCTCAGCTGCCTCTCAGCTCCTCGGCCTCCCCTTCTTCAGCAGCTCCCGGTCATTTTGTCCAGATGTTTTCCTCTCCGAAGGGGTGAGGGATCTCCCGGCTGGAGGGTTCACTGACCGATGGCGATGGCAGCCCAGTCCAGCTTCCGCCCTGCACGCCGTCTGCCCGCTCCCCCCCGTCTCAGCGGGCGCTGGGACCTCGGTGCCTGCCTGTCCCCCATCCTGGGCATCACAGCCCAGCCATCCCCATGTCTCCGCCGTGTCCCAGCACCCCCAGGGCAGCGCCATGTGCCCCAACTGCTCTTTGCCAGCCCACAGAGCTCAGCGGTGGGGGGGATGCTCCGGCTGGGACGCAGGAGAGCCAGGGAAGTCGCTTTTCCACCCCTCTGCAGGAATTTGCGTTTCCCTTTGCGTACCCCCAGAGCCCCCAGCACCCCGCAGGCGAGTCAGAGCTTCTCCCCTTGGCCACCCCCGCCCGGCGTGTTCCACCTGTGCCCTTTTTTGGCTCTGCTTTCGGCGGCTCCCGGCGCCGGGTCACTCCGGCCCTTCTGCCATCCTGGGGCTCTTCTTCCCCTTTTCCCCGTTTGTTTTCTGCCTCCGCTCCGAGGGAGGGA